>CAUYSK010010216.1:0-11079 GCA_963575035.1 Avahi laniger | reverse complement strand
TTACTCTCTCCAAAGAGAGGGAGGCGCAGTGCCAAAAATGAGGCTCTTTAATGGGGCAGGCTGCAGCAGGTGGGGGTTACGGCTGCAGCCCAGAGAGCAGAAGATGTCTGAGAAACTGCTGTGTTGGCCTTTTCTGTCTCTCACGCAGCAGATTGATAAAAGAAATTAGTTTCTTCTTTCCAGTTGATAACGGGGGCATCGGTGCCCTCTCTTCTGGAGGAGGCAGGGGGAGTTCCACTCCTGCCATCTGCTCAGGGATGTTTTCAAGGCTGTTTAAACAATACTCAAAACAACCTTTAGGAGGCAGTGAGTTTTAATGTCAGTTTACTTTCTTTTGTTTGCTCAGCCTCTTTTAATTGCTAGGCAAACATCCCTGCAGGAGAGATATTCACTTTACTAACCTTAGGACCAAAGTTCAAACCACGCTAAGTGGCTGCCAGTTAGAAATTTATTTTCGTGTTAGACTGTTAGCAAGACCGTTCTTTCAGAGAGAAATGACCTTTCTGCAGGAGTTAGAGGTTCAGGTAAATTTCAGCCCAGTCTCTGTGTGAATTAGGAACACCATTCTCTTCTCCCAGTCAGTGAAAAGAAGGAAGGAAGAACTAGCATCTATTTCGTGCCTATTATTTGCCGGGCCCTCTACAAATTCCCATGTTATTTCATGTAGTTTTTAAATCAGTAAAATAATTATTATTATACCCATTTTACAGAAAAGGACTCCAAGCTTTAGGAATTAAAAACAATAAAGCTACATAGCTAGTAAGCTGGTAGAGCTAGAATTCAGAAATCCGTCTTTCTCCACTTCCCACCACGCTGCCTCTCTCGCCTTGTTACACGATCACCAGAATTGACTGGGTCTTGTGTGACCTGTTCCGCTGTAACTGCTGGCCCACTGAGCCCACTCGGCCTGCTTTTGTTTAGTCCATGCTTGGCGAGAGATGGGCCAAGCTGTCCAAGTTCTCCCACCTCCAGTTCTTGGGAGGATCAGGAGAGTCCTGAGCCACTGATTGGAGTGGCCTTCAGGATGACAAGGTGCTGGGCAGAGTCTGAGCGCACAGAGAAGCTTCACTCAGCGTGGGTGATTAATAAGCAACCGGCCAACCAACAGCAATGAGGACAGCGACCAGCCCTGCCCAGGCTCTGTGCATGTTTCAGTGGCTGGAGAGGTTCACTGCAATCCCCTCGGCCACTTCCTCTATCCAGCCTGGGGCATTTTCCCAAAGATCTAATCTCTTGAGCATAAAAAACTTGCTGCAAGGGAATTATTTTTCTGATTAGACCAGCTCCATTTTCCCCTTAATAGTTGGACGTTTGGCAGCTGACTCTGGGGTCCTTAGTAGGATACCAGTGTCTGTTTTGGGCTACGAGTAGATTAGGTCTTCCTGGCAGCAGAATGTATCTGGGAAACTCAGAGGTGGGAAGGTGGGTGGGAAACACACATTTCCTCCTTGCCAGACATTGAGCACCACTTTATATATATTTCTCAAAAAATGGCACAATCATTAATCATAGAAGGCTGACAGTCCTTATTTCCTGAAAAGTACTTTGCACAGACACATTTTGTCCCTGAATTGAATCTACACGTATTTCCTTCCTTTCTTTCCCCACATTCCTTGGCCCTCCTTCCCCTCTATTTGTTTGACATGAGGTACCTTCAGAATAAAACTTCATTAATTTCTACTCATTTAGTTTGAAAAATATTGTACTTTAGAGAGGAATTTAGTTGAAGCTAACTTTTGAGCCACTCCGATACACAGGTTTCTAAAGAAAAACAAAGCAGCCTTCGTTCCTTTCTAGGAAAAAGTGGGGTCTACATAAATCCTTTAAATAAAGTGGAGAAATGTGTGCTTAAATCATTGCATGATTAAATGTGCGCATGTTTGCCCGTGGCCTCCTGAACTCCTAAGATGCTCCTTTTTCTTTGCAGAGCTTTGTGACGATGACCCGCCAGATATCGCACACGCCACATTCAAAGCCTTGGCCTACAGGAGGGGAACCACGTTAAACTGTGAATGCCAGAGAGGTTACCGCAGGATAAAAAATGGGTCACCCTACATGCTTTGCACAGGAAACTCCAGCCACTCTTCCTGGGACAATAAATGCCAATGCATGAGCACTAGTAGGTGATTCCTTTTATAACGACCGAGGGAAAGGGAACCTCAGCAAAGAGTAAGCCCGAGCCCAGCTTTTGTTCCCTCTGCCCCACAGACAAATGGGCCAGCCCAATCGACAGGATAGCTCCTTTGAGTGGTCCCTGGAATATTCACTCGCTAAGCAAATGTGAGTGTCTATTAGTTCAAGAACAGCTCTAGGCACCGGCGATCCAATAGGCTCAGCCTCTGAGTACTTATATTTGAGGCAGTGGGCAGACATTACACTAATAATTACTAAGCAATTAAAACATAATTCTAGCTCACAACAATGTGGGTGTATTTAATGCCTCTGAACTTTACACTTAAAAATGGTTAAACTTGGGCCGGGCGCGGTGGCTCACGCCTGTAATCCTAGCTCTCTGGGAGGCTGAGGCGGGCGGATTGTTTGAGCTCAGGAGTTCGAGACCAGCCTGAGCAAGAGCGAAATCTCGTCTCTACCAAAAATAGAAAGAAATTAATTGGACAGCTAAAAATACATAGAAAAAATTAGCCGGGCTTGGTGGCACATGCCTGTAGTCCCAGCTACTTGGGAGGCTGAGGCAGTAGGATCGCTTGAGCCCAGGAGTCTGAGGTTGCTGTGAGCTAGGTTGGCCACGACACTCACTCTAGCCAGGGCAACAACGTGAGACTCTGTCTCAAAAAAAAAAAAAAAAAAAAAAAGATTCTATATTCTATAGGATATATCTTAAAAAACAAAAACAAAACTGTCTAGGAATCTTAAATTATTTTCAGTAATTATGTTGCTAGTAATAATATGGTTTTTATTTTAAAGGGGGGGTAGGGACAGGTAAAATCAAACAAGTAATGAAGTTAATGTCATTAGAAGCCAATAGAGTAAAAGATATGTATTAATAGCTGTTAAATTGCAAACATTGAATAAAAATTCTATAGTCCTAAATTTGAGTAGGAAATACCAATATGGGCTCATGATATATTTTCTTTTGTAAAACAACATGTTTGCTAGCTGAACATGGGACAATTTTAGCATCAATGAAGGTAATAATTTCAATGGATTGAAGCTTAGTTAATGTGTTTAAATGCATGATTTCATAATGAAACCATAAAAACGTCACCAATGGACAGTGCTAGCTATTTTGAAAACTGACAAATTAAGGTAGAGAATCAAACATTTATTCTGCCTTCCCTATATGAACTCTATCACTGAGTAACCAAATATTAGATAAGAAGTTTCTCTATGGTGGTATTTCAACTAACAAATGAATACGCTTGAGCCTTTTGCTATTAATAAAAGAACACACCATCACAAATGAAAAAGAGTCCTGCCAAAAAAATTTACATTGGAATTTGATTAAGTTTCTAGATCTGGCTACCAGTTTAGAGGAAAATACAGAAAATATGATGTTAAATTGCAAAACCTAGGTAAAAATTCTAACAAGCCTTAATTTCTTCAACAAATAAACTAGAGGGTAAAAAATGCTAGAGATAGAGGGTGACATAGAAATGAAAAGAAACTCAGACGTGTCCATTGCAATGTGCAAACTTTATTTGAAAACAAAAAACTGTCCACTCCTCCCTTCTACCACCACCATTTATGATTTTTGAGACAATTGGTCATTTAAATACTGGTTGGCCATTTAATATTAAGGAAATACTGATTTTGCTTGTACATATGTGTGATAATGGCATTATGATTATGTTTTCAAACAATGCTTGTCTTTTAGACAGATGTTGTGAAATATTTACTACTGAAATGTCAGGATGTTTAGAATTTGCATCAAAATAACACGGGGGTGGGAGAGTGCATGTAAATACAGATAAAACAAGATTGGCCATGAGTTGATGATTGTTGGAGCTGAGTGGTGAATAATACCTAGGAGTTTATCATGTTAATCTGTTTACCTTTTACTATGTTTAAAATTCCCCAAAATAAACATTTTTAGAAAAATCTAATATTTCTCAACTTTGACCACTGATAAGACCTAGAAATAATGAGCAATCTGATAGCAGCGAACATCCCTGGTATCCAAATAGTGGCCTCTAGAGATACTGTCCTCTTTTGGAGGGTAGCAGCTAAGCCTGTGGATGCCACCCCAGAAGCAGGAGCTATCATATCCCCTCCTCTTCCATTTTCCATTGCAACCAGTAAAGGCTGTTAATACCGTAAGAAAAAAAAATAACAATTAAATGAATAAATAAAGTCACCTCCCATTAAAGATACCAAGATACCTGAAAGAAATAAGTGATTCTGGGCTTGCAGCTGGAAATGTACAATAATAGCCGGTAAAACCTTGTCATCCCAAGAGTCAAGGAAGGTATCAAAGACTACTCAGGTCATGTCTAAAGGAACCAGCTTTAGTTCCCAAAGACAGGACATTTAGACCATCATTTAAAATTATAATTGCAGTTGATTAGAGTACATCAAATATGTCCAAATCTCTGTATTCACCGTGATACTAAAAAAGAAAGACCAACTCATTGGTCACTTTTGGAAGATGCTAGAAGCCCATTTATTATTCTGAAAACCATTAATTACTGAAAAAAGAATCAAGCATTTAATTTGCCTTTGTTGTATGAACTGTGGCCCAGGGTAACTAGGTAGAAGATAAAGGAAAGTTCTTTATAGAGAATTCTAGCTAATAAATGCTGGAGGGATGATAGGATTAGAATTATCACCATTTTGGAACCCGTGAGGAAGTATCGGATCTAGGCAACTAATAACTGCTAAAGGCATTAGATGAAAGGCTGATGGAGAATCTTAGAATGGGTAGATCCTGCTGATAACACCTTAACACAGTTCTCAGTCTTAATACTGAAAGCAGACTGCCAGATTTTATAGCATTATGTCTGGAGGCACATAGACACAAACACTACCTTCGAGATGTTTTTGTCAAAAAAATTGAATGTGAATTTGAGCAAACCACCAGTTTACAGGAAATGCATGGGGAGAGGCATTATGGGAGGTGACACTACAGAGGTTTAATCAGCAAAATCTAAAGTGTGGGAAACTATAGATGACCCTATTTTTTCTAAGGTAAACAGCAAAAAAAGAAAAAAAGAGGGAGGAAATACATGTCATCAAATATAATATATAAACTTTGGGTCCTGATCTGAAAAAACTTTTTAAAAACTTGAGACACTGGATGTCTGATGTAGAGAATAATTTTTTAAAGATATGATCATGGCAATGTTTTTTAGAGATAAATACTATAATATTTGCAATTGAATAGTATGCTGTCTGGGGTTCACTTTAAAATAATCCAGTGTATGTGTATATTGGTCTAGGGAAGTGTAGACAAATGAAGATCAACTGTTATTGTTAGTTATTGAATCTGGGCCCTAGATACATGGAATTTGTTTTTTGATTCTACTTTCATGTATGTTTGACATTTTCTATAACAAAAAGAAAAGTGGTTTGAAGTTCTGCTTGTTGCTTTTTCTTAGAAATACCCCCCAGCATCTTGCAGAAATTTTTTTTAACTGAAAAATAGGCAATGACTTATATAGTCAGATTCAGTATAATTTATGTTGATAGTTTATCCATATATAAACTCAAATATGAAGCGATGTATCCTGGTTCAAGAGATCAGCAGTGTATGAATTTCAGAGCAACAGATGTCTTGTAGCTAATTTTATTTTTTTTCTCTGAATGTATTATAGTTGAAGCTTCTTGTCATGGTGGAGATGAGACAATTGAAACTATTGAGGCTGCTGAGGCACTCCTCAATATGGATTCTCCTGGCCCTATGCTGGATGAGAAACGAAGTGAGTGGTTATGACTGTTCATCTTTATGTATTTTGTTAAGTTATTCTTGTCATCTCTCTGTATTATTTGGTAAATATCAAGAGATTAGAGACTGTCTTATATTTAATTTTGGAAATGAAACTTTTAGGAAAAATCATTTATGAATTATCAAACGGATTATGTAGAATTTTTTCTCTTAACCTCATTGGTGAAAGTATTTGGATATTTAGGGTCCAAACTGTTATAATTTAATCATCTCTATAGATTCACTCATCAGCGAATAGGGAAAAATATATTGAAAATTTTACTAACACTTCATGGCATAAAATTTACTACCACGTTACTGAATTTGCTTTTAAATTCATGTTCTGCTTTGGGCTTTCCGGATAGGGAAGCAGTCAAATCATAAAATTGATTATTACTAAATCAATTCAAGATATTCGTTGAATATTTACTATATACATAGTAGTACATTAGGCAATAGCATAATATACACATGGGCAGATGTTGTTCATTTCCTCAAGCTGACAGTTTAATTTTGAAGACACTTATGTAAATAACTGCAGAAGCCAAAAATAAAGGCCATGACAGTGATAGCAAAGTGTTCTGTAAGTAGTGAGTATTTAGAGAGAACATCAGAGACAGGCTTTATTGGGGGGAGTATTTTGACCTGGGCTGTAATTGACAGATAAGCTTATAATTGGTAGAGGAGATAGGAAAGGGTCTTGAAGCTGGAGAGAAAGACACAGACAAAAGACAAAAATCCAAAGACACAGTTTAAAAAAAAAAAATTTGAGATAGAAATGTTTTGGTATAACTGAAATGTAAGCTTCATAGTGTGTGGGAAATGAGATTGGAAACGTAGGCTTAGTCTAGATGGTGGATGGTTTACATGCTATGGAGTTGGGTTGTTCTTACCTTTTTTCTCCCTATAAACTATGGGAAAATATGTTATTTTTCTTTCTAATTTTCAGGGTATAAAGTTTTTGTATAGAGGAATATGGTCAGATCAGACTTAGGTTTCAGAAGATAACTCTAGCAACAATGTGAAGAATGGAGAGAAGAGATAGGATAGACTGGTGATAGGAAGCCAAGTAAGAAAGACATCGACATAGTCCAGTCAAGCCTGGGCTGATTTAGAGTGCTTAATGTAGGAAAGAGGAAATAAAAATCAGGGAATAGATTTTAAGATTTTATTTCTAGTTTAATCTTCATAGAAACAGGACAGGACATTATTTTATGAAATTGTTTTGGTTTATAGTGCACAGTTAATTATAATTGTTCATTTTATTTCCGTTAGGTAATAATATATTTAGTTCATCTGAAGACGACATCGTTGTTGCTCCAGTCACCCATGTATCTGTCACATTAGATGGGATTCCTGAAGTGATGGAAACTCAGCAGGTGCAAGAGAAATATGCAGACTCGCCTGGAGCCTCATCACCAGAACAGCCTAAGAAAAAGAAAGGTAGGTGGTCAACTTGTTTAGGGCAAACAGTCAAGTCTTCATGTGGAATCTAGATGTAATTTTTATTCAAGGATATTTCTACACCAGCTAAAACTTAGGTAAGAAAAAAGTTTGAGGGCACAAAACATAAATTAAGAGGTTTTCTTCATAGAAGAGTTATTTTTTAAGTTAAATTATTCTGTGCAAAATATTTGGTCTATCTCATAGAAAAGGGATTTTCCAGCATTTTAAAGCCTCAAATTTTTATCTAAACCCTTTTATCCAAGTTCATAAAGCACTCGGGGATGGGACAGGTCAGCTACCTCCCAAGGAAAGTCACCAGTTCAGACTGATGATTCCAGTATAAGATTCTAGTTGGAAAAATATAATGAGTTGAAAACCAGGTAAGTAATTGAAGAGGAAATTGTTAGAATGTATTAAATGGGAACCTTTAACTTCACAAATTGGGACCACACTTACATTCTAAAGTCTGATACTCATTCCATTTTCATTGCCTTCTGATTCTATTCCTGCTTGTTTAGTATTTTGAGTATAATAATCTGGTTAATGGTATCACCAGCCACCTAGTAACCTAAGTTCCCATCAAAGTAAGGGAAATTCCAAGAGCCAAAAATGGAGAGGAAAGTAAAAATATTAAGTGTGAGCTGACACTGCAGCAGCTCGGAAGGGCTGAGAAGCATATATCAAGGGGCTTGGTTTTATTGCCCATGCAGAGGCAGAAGCTTAGGTCTTGGGCCTATGCAAGATGGGGTGTTGGACAGAGACCTTAGCACATAACTGAGACCCTTGATGGGTTGTACCCCCAGGGGAGAAACATCCACCCAGTGGCACAAACAGATGTTAAGGAAGCTTGTATTTCTCAGCCAGGTCTCTGAGTGGAGAAATTAATCTTATTCTTAATTCTTATTCTTAAGAATTCATAATCTTAGGCCTGTGTTACCCTAGGTTTGCAATTAGATTTGAAACTATCGCTGATGTTAGGAATTCCCAGCCAAGTAATTAACATAAAAGTGGCCCCAGGATGGTAATAACTTTGGGGCACCAGGCAGAAGAAGCTCTTGTAAAATCGCTCTGATGGGTGACACATTCAACGTAGGACACATTTACTTCCTCAGCCTTGTTAAAGGTAAATTCACGTTTCAGTGTCACAGAATACATGAAGAAGACACTTCCTGATGAGAAGCAACAGACATAGAAAGCCCTAGGATTAATTCTTTAAGAACCATAGGAAATAGAAATTATCAAATAGAAGCTTTAAATGCATAGGATTATAATTTTTAAAGCAAAAGAATAAAAGAACATGGTCAAAGAGTAAGGCTATTAAAAAAGACCAGGTGGAACTTCCTCTTCTAGTCAAGGTGGAATAACAGAACATGGATTTACTCTACCACCTGAAACAACTAAAAACACAGACAAAATATATGAAACAATGGTACTGAGGAAATTGGACATCAGTCAACAAAAGCCAGTGATCCCTGTGAGACGGGAAACAAATAAGGTGAGCCCTGTGATTGCCCCACCTTACTGTAGGGAGAAACTTTTTATGGAAAATAGTTTGTCAGTTTCTTAAAAAAAATATTTTCTTCAATTTAATAAAATAAGATGATAAAAGTTTTTTGTTGTTGATGTTGTTTTTGCTCTGTTGCCTGAGATAGAGTGCAGTGGCGGCATGATAGCTCACAGCAACCTCAAACTCCTGGCCTCAAGTGATCCTCCTGGCCTCATCTTCCCAAGTAGCTGGGACTACAGGTGCATGCCACCATGCCCTGCTAATTTTTCTATTTTTAGTGGAGATGGGGTCTCACTATGTTGCTCAGGCTGGCCTTAAGCGATCATCCTGCCTCAGCCTCCCAAAGTGCTAGGATTATAGGCCTGAACCAGCACACCTGGCCTTAAAAAATTTAATGTGTACTTAACATGCAACCCAGCCATTTCACTACTGAGTGTTTACTCAAAAGAAGTGAAACCATATGTAGACAAACTTGTGCATGAATGTTCTTAGCGGCCTTATTTGCAATTGCCCAAAACTGGAAGCAATCCAAATATCCGTCGACTGATGGTTGAATAAAGAAATATTTGGTATATACGATAAAATACCACTCGGCAATAAAACAGAATATACTATTGATACATACAAAAAAAATGGGTGAATCTCAACATAATTACGCTAAAGGAAAGTAGCCAGACAGAAAAGAATATGCTTCTACTGTTGACCCTCAAACAATGTGGAGGGCACCTACCCCCTGTGCAGTCAAAAACCTGTGTATAACTTTTGACTCCCCAAAAACTTAACAAATAGTCACCTGTTAACCTGAAAATTTAACGATAACATCAACATCCAAGTAACACATATTTTATGTCATTTGTATTATATCCTATATTATAATAAAGTAAGCTAAAGAAAAGAAAATCATAAGGGAGAAGAAAATGGGAATAAAGAAAATGGTATCTACCAGGAAAAGTAGATACAGAGCATAAAATAAGATAGTAAGAAGTTACTAAAGCCTGGCTTCCAATTTTCATGAACATAGTCAGCCAGAGGAATTTGCCTCATGAATGGATTCCCTGAAGGGATCTGCAGTGATGAAAGTTGAGATGCCTGCCTGACTAGTATACATTTGACAGTCGTAAGAGGGACCTAACGAGTGGTCTTTTTATCCCCTTCTCCCTTAACTTTCATTCACCCAAGCGACTATTTATAAGTCTATTTATAAGACTATTTATAACCACCAGATTGCCTAAGGAAGGGTAAACCGGCCCAGGTTGGAAACGGAGTAGGTCAAAACTTTTGTGCTGATTAGTAGTGGGATTGTACCTGTGAATAGCCACTGCAGCCCAGACTGGGCAACATAGCAAGACCCGATCTTAAATAAATGAATGAATGAATGAATGCACGCACAGGAAAAACGTGGTTCACCAAAATTTTTCCTCACGTATTTTTCCATGTTTCTAGAGTTTGGGGAACTTTCTAATATTCAGGAACTAACTGTATGCAGGCATGTGTTTATAGAGAGGAAAGCTAGAAATCCACTTCTCTTTCCTTAAAAAGTTTATATAACCATCAGGCAGACAAATCTATATGACTTATATTTTGAGCCCAAATTTTATCAGTGTCAAGAGTGTTCTCCAAAATTTTAAGAAAGAGCTATCAGTATAATTACCTCAAGGGGCAAGATACAATATTTGTAATGTAACCTCATTTTTCCATATATAAGCTAAATTATTTCTTATGTAAGTACATTTGTGATCTAACCTACGTTAATGTTCAATTTTTACTGAAGTTTTCCCTTTAGTAAACAGCATTTTACGAGACCTGGATATGCGATCCTTATATAAAGCATTTGGCCCTTGAAATATAGGATAAATGACGAATAGCTAAATTATCCATTTTTCTCTCACTTTTGAAGACAAATATTTATGCAGAGCTGTTCTTATTTCAGGGAGAAAAACTAAACCACCACGACCAGATTCCCCAGCCGCTACGCCAAATATATCTGTAAAGAAGAAAAACAAAGATGGGAAGGGTAAGTACTACTATAATTTCCCTGTAATACTAATGTGTCAAATAACCTTCAGATTGTTTTATAGCAGCAGTCCCCAAACTTTTTGGCACCAGGGACTGGTTTCGTGGAAGACAGTTTTTCCATGGACGGGGTGGGAGGGATGGTTTCGGGATGATTCAGGCGCATGACATTTATTGTGCAGTCAGTCAGTCCTCTCTGCTAATGATAATCTGTATTTGTAGCCACTCCCCA
>CAUYSK010010215.1:0-40122 GCA_963575035.1 Avahi laniger | reverse complement strand
GCATGCTATACATCCGATAAAGGGCTGATAACTAGAATCTGTAAAGAGCTCAAGCAAATCGGCAAGAAAAAAAAAATCAAACAATGCCACTAAAAAGTGGGCAAAAGATACGAACAGAAATTTTTCAAAACAACTTAGACTAAAGGCCACAAACATGAAAAAATGCTTAACATCTCTAATCATCAGGGAAATGCAAATCAAAATCACTATTTAATTTTGAATTTTCTATTTCTTTATGGGGTACACAAAGCTTTTGCAAACAGATGATTGCTAGATTTTTACTGTTAGTTCAGTATTTATAGTAGTTTCTGATATGTTTGGGTTTATTTTTATTAAATCATTTCATGCTTTCTATTTGTCCCTAATTTGCTATACATTTTTTTCTCTTTTTTGATTGGTAAGATTTTTTCATTACATTTATTTCCTCAGCTAGTTTGAAAACAGTACACTTTATTTCAATCTTTTTATTCATTACACTGGAAATTTAAGAGGCTTAAACCTAGCAAATTCTACAATTATCAATATATTATTAATTAATAATAATGTAATTAATATATAGTTAATAATATATTATTGCAAATGATTCAAACATCTTAGAACACTCACCGTCAAATTGATATTAACTGATCAACACTTAAGTGCACATATAGTAATAGCAAGGTAAACGTAAACTCAACCTGTCATTCCAAGTTCTTCTCAATTTGTCCTCAGGTATGCAATTATTTCAGTTTATTTCCCATTTTTACATATAATCTACACCCTGGCTGCTATAGTTTGGATATTTGACTCCTCCAAATCTCACGTTGAAATTTGATCCCCAGTGTTGGAGGTGGGGCATAATGGGGGTACTAGGAAGTGTTTGGATCACAGGGACAGATCCCTCATGAATGGTTTGGTGTAGTCCTCTTGCTAATGTGTGAGTTCTCGTTGTGTTGGTTCCTGAAAGAGTTGGTTGTTAAAAAGAGCCTGGCACCCTCCTCTACCACCCAGTCTTCTTCCCCTCTCGCCATGTGGTCTCTGTACATGCCAGCTTCCTTTCACCATCTGCCCTGAATGGAAGCAGCCTGAAGCCTTCACCAGAATCAAATGCTGCTGCCATGCTTCTTGCACAGCCTGCAGAGCTGTGAACCAAATAAACCTCTTTTCTTTAGAAATTACCCAGTCTCAGGTATTGCTTTATAGCAACCAAAGTGGACTAAGGCACTGCCTAAAGGATAGTATTTACTTTCCCCAAAATGACCTGGATTTGTGATTGTGCCTTTGCAAATTCTGAACTCTCTTCCTAAAATACGTTCTATCTCTACATGTTAAAATCCTATTCAAAGACCATTTCAAATGACAGTTCATCCAAGGATTTCATCTTCCACCTAGATTTTGCTTTCTCCTCTCAAAGTTTTTTGTATGGTAACATAGACTTAAGAACTGGTTTTGGATTCAGAGTGGGCTGTTTTTCTGGCTCTCTTACTTGCTATGTATGTGAACTTAGGTAATCTCTCTAACTTAATCACTTTATTTAAAACCGGGATGATTATATTGTTCCCTATGATATTATCTTACTTTGAAGACTGTAATAAAATAATGCTTATATAAAATACTCAGTGCTCAGTCAGTGGCAGCTATTTTATTATTATTTTAATGGGGGCAGTTGTTCTATCTTATGTTATAGTTTTCAATCCTGGATTTATTCTCCACTAGACAGATGCTTCCTTGGGAGATGAGATTCTTTCTTACTTCTCTTGATGTGAACTGGCATAACATTCAGCATATGTTGAATACATTTTTGTTTTCACTGAAATAAATTGAATTGAATATAACTGTGCATAGATCATGTGTCTGTGGCATGAGAGTGAAGGATTTCAGGGAACACCCCCCCCAAAATATGAAACCTTGGTGTGCTCATTACTTTAAATGGAAGGCACTTGAAGATTGGCAGCTGCTGGCAAACGCTTTCTCTGAATTTCCCTTATCTGCCTTGAGACCTGATTCTTCAGAAAGAATTCAATTATCTTAGATCTCCTTCCCAGGAATCACAGCAACTGGGGAGACTGACTCATCTCACGGGAAAGAATACCAGAGCTTAACATCACACCCAGACTTTGCCACAGGCTATCACTTGCTCTTTGGATCCATTTGTTCTCTTCCTCAAAATCATTTACTGTCCCCTAAGTTGCCTACATATCCCCACTACTATCCCTATGAAAAAAGCATGAAGGCTTCTACATTTCATCAGGTTATTGCGTATGAATTTTGCTTCCTGTGATGTCCTTGTGCAGGTAACACATTTGTATTCTTTTTCTCCTGTTAATATGCCTCATGTCAGTTTATTTCATCAACTCAATTATCCAACCTTCAGAGGGTAAAGAAAGTTTTTCTCTCCTCTACCAGGTAAAACAAGTAGAGCTCTCATTTACAATTAGATATTGAGAGGAACAAAACTAGATGGGTACCTGAAACCTCTAGATGCAACTAAGAACATAATGACCATCTTAAAATGTATACATATTTTATCATCTATCTGTCTATTTTTTCACGAATAACTCTGTTATTAGAGCAACAAGACGTATGCATGCTAGTAATAAAATTTGTTTAGGTTATCGTAATGGAAATTATCTGCAGATTTCTGGCATTGTATTCAAGTTTATCATTGTGTCTTTGCTCAAATTTGTAACCATCTCTCAAATTCCTATTATGAATCAAAGTTAAATTAGATTCTGATTTATGCAAAAACTGAAAAGAAGTGACTATGTAATTCTCAGAAGAAGTTAAAAATCTCTGCCATACAATACTTTTTTCCTAAACGTCCTCAGAATCCTCTCTCCTCACTATTTTATACTCGTTGAAGAGTCACTTGGGGAGGTAGTAGAATCAGTCAGTAGCATGTACTTAGATGCTTCAGTTCCCAAGTCTTTTAGATGTTGTTTGTATTAAGGACAAATTAAGCTGAAAGTTGTAGTCTGGGGGGCTTTTGAAAAAGAAAAGCCTTTAAGCAATTAATGACTTGTTCAAGTTGTGCCTATCTGGAGAGCACAACCAGGCAACTTGTGCAGCAATTTATAGTAACTGGGGTAAATGAACCATGGTTAGAAGTAGAATTTATGAACTGTTTGCTAAACTGGTAATTAGCTAGAGATGTAAAGCCACAAACTGGAGGTGCTCATAGTACAACAGAGCCAGAATTATTTTGTTGCCATTTATAGTTTAAATCAACTGAGTTCCTCAGTGTTACCTCCTGTTGGGAGTTGAGGCCTGTTTTGTTATATTTAACAATTAAGAAAAAAGGTGGAAATAAGAAATTAACTGGTGGTGTGATCAGAAAAAAAAGTTTGAAGAACTTAACGAGGAAATTTTAACTTTTCTGTGACCATAAATTTGGGAAATACTAAGATCAAAGAATTTGAGGTTTCCTGGTGTGCATGTTTTCTGGTCTGTGTTTAAGTCGATGTCATTAATTTTATGATTTGTGATCACTGTTATACTATGTATATATACTATTGATAATGGAATTATTTAAAATGTATTTTTTTCTATTTTTATTCAATTATTTGGCATAGCATGAGTACATTGTTATTCAATAAATTTGCATTATTCTGGGTTATTCATTCTCTGAGAGAGATAAAGCTTAGGAACACAAAACACCTCTCAAAATAATGTTGATGTACAACAAGAAAAGCATTAATGTGCAGCCCAGAAGTATTATGAAAACACCATTTTAAAAATTATTTTGTTTATAATATTTGATCCATTGATTAATGAATCAATGAGAAGATATAACAACACATATTTGGATCAACAATCAATACTGATGTAATGTAGCTTGCCATAAAGTAAGGTGAAGAAAGAGAAAAATAAAGGCAAGATGAAATTGTGGGCACTGTGTCTCTTAGTTTACGGTTTGGCTCTATTATTTATGTAGAAAGGAAAATTAAATTGAAATTAAGTTCTCTATTTGGAGAATCTTCTGAACATTTGTGAGGGGTGTGTATGTGTATGTGTGTGAAAATTGTCTATGAAGTTAGTTATGCAGCTTTTTAGTACAGGCTGGGAAGCTGAATCCTTATGAGAAATGTAAACACTTTGAGGGAATTGCATCATTATTCCCCATGTGCAGTAAAATGAGACATCACTGCTAAACCATTTGATTGTTAGGATTATCATAGAATCATCGAGTAGCACCAGACTTGGGGTGTTTTTTGGTTTTTTTTGTTTTGTTTTGTTTGTTTTGAGACAGGGTCTCACTGTGACACCCGGGCTAGAGTGTCATGGCATCATCATGGCTCACTGTAACCTCGAACTCCTGGCCTCAAGTGAACCTCCCTCCTCCCAAAGTGCTAGGATTATGTGCCAGCCCGGACTTGGTTTTAAAGCTTAGCTTTGCAATGGATGACATTGAACAAATCAGTTCTTTTAAGTTTAAATTTCAACATTTGTATATCAGAGATAACAATGTCTAACTTAGAAAGTTATAAATTGGCACATACTGGAAACCAATAAGTTAGAAGTTCACTGAAATTATTTATCTAACTTCCCATTATCTACAGCTTCCTGATAACTATATCTCCTTGAGCATTTCCAGTCCTGAGAAAGCCTAAAAATATAATCCTTTCCTTTTGAGTTGAATTTCAAATGTTATTAAGGATGACTGTCTTGCTACAAAAAGGAGAGGAGACAGAAGGAGAAAGTGTGTGTAAAGGTCACATGGTGAGAAAACATAGGACCTGTTTTGGGGAACTGTGATCATTCATTGTAGTTTGAAGATAGAATAGTTTGAAGCTTTTTATGTTGGGGAGAATGGGGGACAGAAAGGACCAGGAATGTGTACAGAGACACAGAGGGAGATAGATCACTGAAGTAATCAAGCTGGTTTAGACTGTGAACTCTACATTGATAGGTACCCTGTACGTTTTATTCACAACTTCATTCTTGGTACCTAGCATTGTAGCATACAGGCACTTACAAATATTGGATAGAACCATGTGTAAATATTGCTATTCACTTATTTTTATCAAACAAAAGTGATAATTTCATATAGCTCAACTTAATATTTTTAGATGGATTAATGAATAAATGAGGAAAAATTATGGAGAACCTCAAATACTATACTATTGAATTGTGTTTCTAATCATAAAAGACTCTGATGAAGAGTTTTAGCAAGTGGATGACACTGTCAAATCTGGGTTTTGGGAAGATTCCTCTGGCTTGGTTTATAGGGGAGAAATGAAAAGCAGCATTTAGGATATTTGCTACTTGAGAGGTCTTAAGTAGCATTGGCAAAAAAAAAAAAAAAAAAAATGAAAGAAAAAAAGAAGAAGGAACCGGGGATGCGAAGAGTCAAAATGGTTAACCATATGCTTAAACTAGCTGGAAAATCTCATTTTCTGTTCTTTGAAGGCCTATTCAATGAGTTTGTTGATTGAAGGAATGTTAGAATAAGAGAGGGGCGTATTTTGAGTTATTTTCAAAACCAAGAAATTTCTCTCCTTAAGTGTAAAAAAATGTTGGAAGAGGATAAATGAGTGTGCCCTCTCCTTCCCTTTTTATAGGTTCAGATCAAATGGAAACTATTTGAAATATTTGAATTGTATGATTAGACATTTATGCCACTTTAACTTTCTTAAAGAAGTTTCCCCTACAAATTTTCAGTGTTTACCATAACATTCTTCAGTGATTATAAATATAGTATATAATAATTATATTCAGAATGTAAAATAGAGATTAGAATAAAATAGAAATTAAAATTATCCATAATCCACCTCTTAGAGATAACCTGTGAAAAATTAGCTGCATTTACTTCCAGTATTTTTAATGTAAGTATTTGTGCACATGCCTGCATTTTCTCCTCAAATGAAATTTATACCATATTCAAGAATTTTTCCATTGATAACATATCTTCATCATTTTCTCATTATCTTTAAGTATTTATCAAAAACATGTTTTAAAAAAACTACATTGTTCCATATATATATGTGTGTGAGTGTATGTGTGTGTGTGTGTGTGTGTGTGTGTGTGTGTGTGTATATATATATATATATATTTAGTTTTTGTTCCAACAGTTTTTGACTTTTCCTATATGGAATATGACTGTGTTTACTTTATGTTTTCACCATGATTTATTATAGAATGCTTTTTAGCTTTTTGCTTTGGGAGCCATAATATTTATTAATTTGTTTATATATACACATACACATATATACACATATATATTTATTTTGTTTTTGCGTTTTACTTATGCTTGACAACTATTCTTTGTACATTTGCTTAACCTCTTGTTACCGTATTTATGACTATCATTTAACCTCTAAGCTTAATGATGTGTGTTTGTGCTTTAAGCTCTCTTGTGCTCCTATATTCACGAGCCTGATTTTGCCAATTGTTAATGCTCTTAGTTTCACTTGTTTCTTTCACTATTCCTCTCAGGGCCCCAAAACCTCTTCTCAAAATATTAACCTTGAGATCAGTCAGGTACACAGCCCCTAGTCAAATGTTCAGAGTCAACTAAGACACTAGTGCAGCTCAACTAGACTGAGGTGAGATGTTTGTTGATTCCTATCCTCTTATCCTTATGAGTATGTTGAAGTAAATTTATTCTTCGAAAATTTGAAACAGTCTGTATTCCTTCTTTTGCTAGAAGCAATAGATGGAATTACATAATTTTGAAAATCCATGGAATCTAATTTTCTTCCTCTGTATCAGTATTTATTGACATTATTTATTCATTAACTACTCTAATCCTAAGATTCTATTGCTGGATGCACAATTTCCAAAAGAGTTCTGGATTAGTGTGGATGGAGTGGAGTAGAGACAGTAGCATCTAGCCACCTTAAAGAGTGGCTTCTGTGTGGCAGGTGAGCTCCAGCCTGCCTTTGTAGTGAGGCCCAATTTCTGGATTTAGTAGATGTGGGCATAAAATAGAGGTTAGTGGAAGATTCCCTTTGCTGGCTTTTTATCTTGCCTTTGTTGTAGTTTCAGAGGTTTAGGCTTGAATGAGCCATTGATCATTTCTTAATTTAGCCCATTTATATTTGAAGGGGTGATTTCTCCTACAAGTTGAGAATTTGTTCACGTATATTCTTAATTTCCATGGCTGCTGGGACATTGAATTTTTTTTTTTTCCTTTTGTGTTTTTACTAGCGTTCTAAAGGAAAAGTGAAGAAGGTGAATTAGGCAGGGCCTTGTGCAGTTAGTTTTCACTGAAATCAGGAAATCAGTGTCCTAATCCCGTCATAGTGGATGTAAGCCCATTTTCTCCTCTTCTCTGTAAGCTCAGGGTACCTAGGGAATGGCAAGTTGAAATCCTGAGTGATAATACATTTTATATTGTTAGCAGCTCATAGATATCAAATCTTATAAAGTCAGTTATCAACCTTCTCTTCCCTTAGATAAATAATGTCATTTTGATCATTTTATTTCCTTTGAAAACATATATTTTTAATTTACAAAGGAAATCAAATGATGTATTCTTGATATATGAATGCTCATTTCCCCTCATTATACAATTTCTTAGACACTGAAGATGACTGAGATACCTAGGGTCTACATTGTTTTATGTTCTTAATATGTAAAAGACATTGTCACAGAGGAAACAACAAAACAGCTTGTTCATTAGCAAACGCAGCATGTAGGTGGAAACAAAGGGACAGAAACAAGACCCTAATTATACCTACGAATTGCTCTTCTTCCTTAGAAAGAGAAGACCCTGTTTTCCCCCCAGTAACAATGTCCTTTAGGGCTTTTACTAAGACTGTATTTTTCCATATGTCTGTGAGTCAGTGTGTGAGCTTGATCATTGTTGCCTAATAAACACAACAGGAATTCCCACTAGAAGTCAACTAATGGGTACTTCAAGTGCAATTTTCTGTGCCTGTTAAATGAGTAAGTTGAAAACTTTGCCATTCTGAAGCTCCTTTGGTGAGCAGGGGACTATATCATGAGGGATTTTGGACAAGTCTTTGCTTAGATTATAGTCCCATAAAAGAAAAATTATTCTATAATACTGCCCCTCCATAGAATAATTTTTAATTTTTTGGATGCAGGAGTTCTTAAGCATCCACTTGAAATATAGCCCATTATTTCACTGTGACTGGGACCTTCCTCTGCCTGGAAATGAAAATTGGTGCTTAAGCTACTTTGAAATTTGAATAACTGCGAATAATTTTTAACCACATATGGCATATTCAATAGCTTACATATGTGCTGATAGAAAGGAAACAAACTGTACCTTTACCAAAAACTATGTATTTTCATTTTAGCCAATATTGTCTTTGTCCACAAAAAGCATAGGAAATTGAACATGTAGTAATGAAGACTTAATATTTGTGCACTGCTGGAGTGCTTCGGGATGATTATATTTTAACAAAAGTTAATGGCCAAGTAATGGAAATAATGAGCTAAAGTGAAAATCCAATATGAGTTTGATGAGCAGAACATTCTGAACGAAAGTGTACCAGGGGAGAAAATCCCTGTGGAACATTTTATATTGTAATACTACTGGAGTTTATTAGTTTTTGTATGAAAATGGACATGATTGATAAAGGAACCTAAGTGAATCTGTGCTGGTGATCTCCAAAAGAAATTGGGCAAAATCTTGAGATCTCTTAAAGAGAAAGAAAAACAGTTGAAAAAAAAAAAAAGCTCTTTAAATGACTTCATGTCTATTTCCATTAATTCCCTGTGTATATTTATCTGTCTTTGCTCATGGCCTATAAAGCTGATCATGGAACAAGTAAATATTGGGTCTGCTAAGACAGGAACCTGTCCTAAAGATACTCAACTAGGAGTAGGTAAGGGACAGGAGAGCAGCAATGTCACGAATAGATAAGAAATGGAGATTTGAGGCTTTGATGAGCAAAGAACGGCGATTTGGAGACATAGATTGTTGAATAACAAATCTATGACAAAAAATACCTAAAAGACTCTTTTAGTCCCATAAAACAGCTAAAGTATCCTTTCCCTTATATAATTGAGAAAGAAAGGGAAACGGTAAGAATTTTCAGACTATTGATAACAGAAATTGATGCCAGAATTCAAAAATTCAAAGGTTCAAATGATACCATCATTATCACACCACCACTACCATCATCATCATCATCATCATCATCACCATCATTATTGGAAATATCATCATCATCACAGATAGCATTCACCAAACAATTAGTAGATTGATTTTATATTCGAAATTTCATTCAGTTCTCACAACCCAATGAGTTTACTGTTTTAATTTAAATTCCAGTTTTATAAGTGAGGTAATAAATTGGGTAGCTTGTTAAAACTTCATAATCTGCAGGAAAAGCAGGGCAACTGAGTCCTTTATTGATATACTGAGTTATATTGTTTCACAATGATAAAGCATTTTGCAAATTGTAATTGTTACAGACTATTGTTAAGCAGTTGTCATCACCATTAGCAACAATGTAATTTACCATTTGAGGAGCAGTTTATATTCATCATTCTGTGATGTAAACAACTATAAACAACTCATAGTTCTTATAGAATCCATTTTTCTTATATATTTTAGGTGTATGAGTTAGGGCCAAATGAATGAAGTATTTAGTAATAGAAAAAGGGTCTTCCTAAAGTTCAAGTAAAATGTATATTATGAAAAAACTATACATGGATTTTGACATTATTTTGCACCAAAATGAACTCATACTAACTTGTTATAATATGTCTGAACAGGATCTAGTTTGAAGCACTAAGAAGAATAAGACATCCCTTTGAAAAGGGCTCCTATCAGACCAACATAGATTCTGCTAAAATTAAAGCAAAAGAAACATCTAATTTATGGTGAAACTTGGCTGAAAAAATAGTGAAATCATTAATGCTTTCAAAAAGTATATGGGGGGCAATGTATGTGGGGGCAATGATAAAAAATAAACAGTTTACAAATGAATAACTCATTTTAAGAAGGAATGAGATGATACTGAAGATGAAGCATGCAGTGGAAGACCATTCATATTAATTTGAGAGGAAAAATTAATCTGTTATTTTCCTAATTGGAAAGGACTGCAGATTAATAGCAGAAGTAATAGCCAACACCATAGAAATTTCAATTTGTTCAGCCTACACAATTCTGACTTAAAAATTAAAGGTGAATAAATTTTTCCACTCCATAGATGTCAAAACCATTGTGCCTAGATCAGCTGCAGATAAGAATAGAGCTTTCAGTGGAAATCTTAAACAAGATCCCAAAGCACTTCTTTGAAGAACTGTAAGAAGAGATGAAACGTGGCTTTACTGGTATAATCCTACAAACAATGTGCAATCAAAGCAATGGCTACCAAGAAGTGGAAGTGGTCCAGTCAAAGCAAAAGTAGACCTGTCAAGAACAAAGGTCATGGTGACAGTATTTCAAGACATTTTGGTTGCTGACTTTCTGGATGGCCAAATAATAACATCTACTTATTACGAGAATGTTCTGAGAAAGTTAAGCAAAGTTTTAGCAGAAAAACACACAGGAAAGCTTCATCAGAGAGTCTTTCTCCACCAGGACAATGCTCTTGTTCATTCCTGTCATCAAACAAGGTCAATTTTGTGAGAGGTTTGATAGGAAATGATTAGGCATCCCCCTTACAATCTTGATTTGGCTTCTTTCAACTTTATTTCCTACTTTTAAAAAACTTTTAAAGGTTACCTATGTTTCTTCAGTTAGTAATGTTAAAAGGACTGCATTGACATGGTTAAATTCCAAGGACCCTCTGTTCTTCAGGATGGTCTAAATGGTTGGTATTATTTCTTACAAAAGTATCTTGAACTTGATTGAGTTTATGTTGAGAAATAAAGTTTACATTTTTAAATTTTTATCCTTTAATTCCATTTTTCCATAAATTTTTGAAGTCCCCTCATATAAGCAGGTGACTGATTTGTTAATCAAATTCCTTCTAAAATTATTATCATGTTCTAGCTACATTCTAGTTATTAATTATCAATATTTAAACTTCAAGATAATGATATCTATATTTTCTTAGCAATCTATATATATTTCATATATATGTTGGCTTTATATAAATAAAGGCTGTAGTTTGAAGAAGACTCCACCCCCCTAAAATAAACACAATAGAAAATCTGGAAAATTCAGTCAAAATATGACAGAAAAGGGTAAGCCAAATGGTTAGTTGGCACCCTGTTAATAAATGAATGACTCTAACTTTCAGTTGTTATATCATTGTGTTTACAGTTTAGAGTAAATTCCAGTGAATTCTAGATTAAAATTCACCTTTGTGATTTTCAGACATGTTTTCAAATGATTAGGTGATTTTTTTCTACAATTAAGATTTTTCATTACAGTTTTATGTCATTGCTCTGGACATAACTTTATGCTACAGAAGTGGTTGATATATTTCTCACACTTAAATATTTCTTTTATAATATATATTACTTTAACTCCTTTTTTCAAGTATAAGATTGTTATTTATTTTTCTTTATAGGAAACTACCATTTACTATTTCAATCTTTTTTTGGATTGAGTCCAAAAGAACAATGAAAGCTGTTAATGAAGAATGAGGCTAATTCATTCAACATTTTTTCCTTCATTGTAGGTTGGATAAATGGGGAACATGTTTGATGTATATTATATGAATGGTGTGTATACTTGTATTTCAATAAAATAAACCAAGATTTGAATATACACTCCCAATAAAAAATATATATAGGACACAAACTTTTTGATGAAGCCTTAACAGTTTTCTGACACCTCCTTTGCAATTTAAATATTTACAACTGTTATCAAATGGTTGATGTACTTTATATCAGAGAAGTAGCCTAAAATTTCCATAAGAAAATAAGTTGTCATTGTACCTGAGATCTTGTTTTAAATAATGTATGATAAATACATTTGAAATTATAAGTTTCAAGTTTCTGCTCGTATTTTTACAATTACATTTTTCTAACTCCTTATAAGAGTTTTCTTATATTATTTTGTGTGATTCAAATCTTAACCTTTTATTTTAATAATTGAATGTATTTTTGTGGGGTCAGTGTGTGACCAAACTAGGTCATATTCTTCATGAAACCTTGGACTCCCTGAATGGTAACAAATCGTTCATCAGTAAAAATGGTATTTTGTAAGTGTGCTTGTCAATTTTAAGAGTAAAAATGTACTATATGTTTGAGCTCTGTTATGAAATAAAGCCAGTTCATATATCTAAACATATAGATCAGTGTAGGCAAAATGTTAAGTAAATGTGCTCAACACTTGCTTTTATTTGAATAAATAAAAACACAAATATTTCACATTTTATCCTCCTTTCTGAACGCTTTGACCGGAAGTATTGATAACCAGAAAAAAATGATGATCAAAAAATTAATCATCTGCAAATGATCAGAGTTTCAGGTCAGTGTATTTTTCTCGCTAAGAGGTTAGCAGTAAAGAAAAAGAGGAGAAAGTTAGAAAACTCACAAACTGTATTTTTAACCTTCAAAAAATAAGTTGTAATAAAAAACTCATAATCCTATTACTTCTTTCAATACTTTTGCTTTGGTTAAAGAGATGCCACCTAATTTTTGAAACTCACAATGTGATATTTGTGAATAGTTGATGAAGGATATTATTGTGAATTGCAATAAATGGGACAACACTCATATGCCACCCACAAACATAAAACAAAGTAATGCACTTCAGATAGAATGGCTTGCAATAATAAGGCATATATATTTTGATGACATTATAAAATTTTTCAATACATTAAAGAAAATCCTATAACCTAGCAATGTAAATTATTCTTACTATCCTACGAAAACAATGTTCTTTGCTTTAATAAGCTTTGAGTAAGGTTTTTTTTTCATATTTTATGAGCAACCATCCAAAAATATTCAGTCATTATATTGATCAATTTAACCACATGCAATCCTGATCTTGCAATTTGTGATTTAGCCCAAAGATGGCGCTTTGGCATGCTGAATACTTTCTACTTACGAAGCTTGAAAGAGCTTCGGAAGTAAGGTCTTTTTGACTTTCTCTCATCCTCCTATCTCCCACTCCTCTTTTCCCCTAAAACAAGTCATAGAAACCGTAATTCCTCTCTTCCAAGGCAGATTATAGAAATTAGAACTCCTCTTCCCCAAACCAAGCCATAAAACCTAGATGGGGTGACCTTTTCCCCTTTCCCTTGAAGTTTCTTATGTGACAAGTGTTATGTCCTATACCTGGGGAAAAGGAATACCGCATAGAAAAGCCAAGAAGAATCTGAACAGAAACGCCTTGCTGGGTTTCCTCGCCTCGACTTATTACTATTAGATCATGCTCTTTTTGTACAATGACATTTCTACCCAATTGTCTATTTTTCATTGAACCTGTGCATAAAAATAGACAATTTTCCCTAGGTCCTTTGTTCTTCATTTCTGAAGCCTCCTGAATCACATAAAACTTTGATTAAATAAATTTACTATGCTTTTTTCTTGTTAACCCGTCTTTTGTTATAAGAGTATCACCTTATGATGAGTAAGGAAATGTAGCGCCCTTTTCCACTCCCGCAGCATGACCCATCCCAATCCCAGGTGATACCCTTTCCAGGCATCATAGATCCTTGGGCCTGAACTGAAGGCAATCATTCCATATTATTTCATCTGAGACAGATGTTTAAATCAGTGTCTCTCAGATTTGATAGGAAACAAAAATATTCTAAGAAAAATTTTCAAATTTTTCAAAATATTCCAAAATTAACTAAGAAATTATTCAAGTAGATCCCTAATGATGATTTAAATTATTTTAACTATATAAGTACTTAGATCCAGAAAAGCATAAAACAAGTTATAAACTCATCCTCATAAGTCAATTAAAAACAAAATTCAAAACAATAATATGGAATGTTATTTTGACATAATGGAGGATATTATTCTGTCAAGGCTGAATCACAACTTGTAATGCCAATATGGTAATGATGATAGAGGATGAAACATTTGAACTTGGCATACATAGATTGCCATGTGATGATTTGATTCCCTCATCATTTTTCTCCATTTGCACTCCTGTGATACTCTTTGGCTTTTACTTGACAAAGATAGATGTTCACATGTTAAATATTCCTCTGCACATTTCTCATTTGCCTGTGGCAATCGAAGTAATCCTATACTATTTTGCATCAACATAGTTGAGGAAAAAAGGCAAACATTAGTACAAATATCACGTGGAAGTATTTCATCATAAGGTGATTATATCAAAGATCCAGAATATGTTTCTATTATTTTTAAGTATTAACATGGAATGAAAACAGAACCCATACAAACTATCATAAATAACTTGTGGACCCCCAAAATGATGAACCAAAATGAAAAACAAAAATAATTAGCTTAATAAAATTGTGCCTTTTTCATAACCAAGTGAAATCCCCAGCTGGTGCTATTGAGGTCTTGCCATGTTGAAGTAGAACTTTGGTTCTTTTGAAATAGGTTATATAGACAAAGCCATATTTCAATTAGTTTATGAACTATGTCTCACAATTACTGCAAAATTATTGCATACTTTGTGTATGTCATTTGCATCTTCAAAAAAATCTACTGTTGTAGTTTAAATTATTAAATAGACTTCTAACCTTTTGTTCTCTCTAACTGCTTTGTCTCCTTTCTTCCAAGAGATGGTTGGTTTTGGAGAGCCTTGGGGTTTGCACTCTATGACAACTTCTCGGCCTTTGGTAACAATTATTGTTTTCTTCAGTTGATTCAGTGCAAAAGTAGGAGCTGAAGCTATTAAAAAGAAAATGTTAGTTCTACCAGAATCAGTGACAATAATCTCTAATGGCTGATTCATGAAGATGTTGCAACTTTTTCTTCTGGGATACATTTCTTATAAATCATAAGATATTTATGTATAAAAAGGACTCAAAAGTTAATTTATTATTAATAAATATCATACTGGCTGTTGTTCCATTAGCAAATGATGGTTTTATACAAGTTGGGATCCACAGGTAAAGGCTATTTGCAAAATGACATGCTTTAATTATGATTAGCAACTTCAGCTGTGAAAGACTAATGAACAACTTGGGTAAAAGGTCAAGAGGACAATCAAGGAAGTCTATTTGGATTTCCTTTGGAAAGATGGAGGATATCCTGTGTCTTTAATTTTTATGTATGAATTGTAATTTAATACATATATTAATCTTATAAAAATTAAATGTAGTTTTAAGATAAACACATTTTTAAGAAATAAAATTATTTAAATTTCAATTAAAAATTTTTATTTATTTTTGGTAAATTTATTAATAATTTACCTAGGCCTGATCATTCATTAATATTATCATTTTTGTTGGATTTTTATCAAGACATTTTTGGATCTAAAAGAGAGCCTGAAAGATATGACTATGAGTCTATAGAATCTGAGACATTTATTTATACCACACTGATAATTGTATGAATATTTCTTAAGTATTTTATGTCCACCATAGAGCAATATAATGCACAGCCTAACAACATTAAAACAGATTATAAGTATATAATTGATACATATTAAGAGATTGAAAAAAGTAAAGAAACTTATGGGGAAATTGCAGGTAACATTTTTGGTTGCTTACTGAGAATAGAATTTCAAAAAAAAAATTTAAATATATGTCTAGTGAATGAGAAGGGTTCGAGAAGTATTTCCAGGTAAACTATTAATTAGATGAAGACTGAACCAGCTTTTTAATTAGGAAATAGTGGAATGTGATTTGACAAAAAAGTACATTAATATTTGGTTAAGCTGCAGGAGATTGAGAACTGAAATCCTGTATCTAATTTGGATGCATTTTTTGTAATGTGGAGAAATTTCAAGTGTAAACATTCATAATTCAATAAATTGATTTACGATGTATTATATTTAGCTGATGTGTAAATGTTTGGTTTCCAGATTCCTGAGATCTCTGATGTTTCTGTTAATGTTATACTTTGGGAATTTAAATGGGGAGTAGAATGTACACCTGCGCTTCTGCCCACTTTGGGGAGACAGTGAGTTAGCATCTCTGTATTACAAACATCCCAGAACAAAAGTTTAGGAAACCATCAAAGTGGAAAAGTAAAATCCTTCCTAGTGGCCCAAATATGCTCATTCTAGTAGTCCACTCTACTGGATTGATTCTTTCCTGTAGCATTTAAATAGTGAAGTAGTGTTAGTACCTGGTTTACTTTCTTATCAAAGGCATAACCCTAGGAGCTGGTAGTGCCCGGCTTCAGGAAGGCTTTCCCTTTTATGTAAGGATGATAATAGCTGATGCCCCATGAGGAAAGAGTAATTTATCCTGCAGTCCTGCCTTGCAGGAGCCACACACCTACTGGAATGTAGGAGCTGCTTGGGAAAATAGGAAGAGTTGCTATGGGAGCAGGGATGAGCTGCTGGAATTCTACATTCTGATCTCCTACCCTCAAGGTATTCTTCTTTGAAAATTAACATATATTTATTTATGTAATTTTTTAACACCATAGCAAAGACATATTTTGTAAGCCTTTTAAGATTAAAACTAAAGTCAGAAAAACCATATAAACAAAAAGTTATGGGACAGACTATACACAATGTAAATCTGTCTGCTAAAGTTGTAAGAAAATATATCAGCAAGACATAGTATTTCTTTTCAAGCCATAAAATAGGTTTTTACAACTGCATTGTAAAACTTCAATATAGTAAGAATTAGAGCGTGAAAAGAAGCAAGGTTTTTTTTTTTTCTATTTATTTACTTAGAAATTACATACCTAGAATCTTCAGCTCAGCACTAGCGTAAATGGCTCCATATTTATTTTCAGCCAAACACTGATACATTCCAGAATCTGATTGATTCACACTGTGGATCATCAATACTCCATTAACCATCTCAACCCTACTCTGTAATGGAATAGAAAAAATTAGATCTAGAATGTAAACAAATCATACAGATTTTATGGGTACTCTCTCCTAGACCTAGAAAAAAAAAATCTGCAAATAATGCTGTTAAACATTATTTGGCAATTTAGCAATGCAAATTTACTGTGCAATTATTTTATTATAAAACGTCTTTTATAAATCATAATTATTTCTTTGTCAAAAAGGAATTATAACTATGTTTTCCTGTGATTATCCTTACACATTTTACTTGCAGTTTTGTTTTTAAAATAAGCTGCCATTTTTTGGTATACCGGTTGAGTTTGTGAAATACAATCAGCAGATGATGGCTTCATTTGAATTCCTTTTACAAAGGAGAAGCAGGGAGTCCACATGGTGGAAAGGATTGAGGTTGTAGACATATGGGATCAAAGTCAAAGGTAGCCCCAGTCACAAAAACAATCAACAAGTATGTTGATCCAATAAGAGTTTGCCTTTTCTCTAACTTCCCAATAAACTAATACAAATAGAAAATTGCTTCACAACTGGATTAAAATTATCAGCTAGAAAATATACTTCATTATCAGAAGATATTTAATATAGAGGATAGAAAATTGAGCATGTACAAATTAAGGTAAACTAAAGCCAAGAGCACATTTCAAAGACAATTTTTAAATTTGAAGTGCTGTTAAGCAACGAAGTGTCATGTCTACTTAATGCAAGCAAATCATTTTTTAAACCTTAGTGAGGAGTGCTTTGATTATGTATCAAGAGAGATTCCAAGTAATTTCAGATGATATCTAAAAGTCAGCTAGAAACAGCAATGAGTCTATGATAGTCATTGATAGTTTCCTAAGAATTTATAGAATTGAGAAAAATCTTAAAGAAGCAATGTATTACTCAAAAATATAATGAGGTAATTAAAATAAAAAATAAAATGTTGCTTATGTATTTATTATATTTATCACTCAAAATACATTAAAAGGCAGAAGTAGGAAACGACTTTCAGTAAGACTAAAGGAGCCTAGTTTGTCCTGTTGAAATTTCATTATGCTAGAGCATGTTAATAGCTCCCAACAGTACCTGAGGTGAGACGGGTACTCCATTTTTCAGCCAACGATACGTGGGTCTGGGTTTTCCAGTAGCTTTACATTCCCATCGGAGAGGGCTCCCACTGTCTAACTGAGTATCATTCAGTTTTTCTACCCAGTGTGGGTAAGCTGTAAATTTAAACATTAAAGAAGGGTGATTTCATGTCTGAAACACTTCACCAAGTTCAAAATTCACATGGAAAAATTTATTGCATGTTTTTAGCAATTCACGTAACCATAGGTATTTGGAAGAAGCATTATAGAATTCTAATTCTTGTACAAAAAACAATAGCAGTGAAGATATTTTGATAACTTAAAACACTTTTATAAACTAAATGAAGTATATCTTTTTTATTTCTGATTTTAAAGTAAGTGGTTTTATTCTCCCTAAAGCACCAGAATTTTAGTAGACAGTGAGGTACTTAAAGTCATTGCTGTTTCAAAGTATTGAGGCAGCATTACACACGTAGAAGTAATACAATAGGACCTATTATAGAATAACAGTTTTTTCCTAATAGAACCTGAATGACTTTGGAAAAATAATTTTTGAATTCAAATCTTAACGTAAAATTTTTCTTAATTTATTTATATTCTTTCAATAGAATTTCAAAAGTTTTTAAATTTGTAACTGAGAAAAAATACTTTTATCAAGAGTGAGATACTATTGTAATTGTATGAAATCTGTAAGACACAAGTTAAAGTGTCTTTCTTCCACTGGGCGATTTTTAAAGAAAAATATTGAATAAAAGTGACTCTCTGTCCACAGATATGCTGTTTAAAACAGTCAAAACAATAAATATTAAAAATATTGAACTGAATTTATTATTTCTTTCTAGCAACATTTTTGGCAAGAAACTATAAAATATTTTACTTTATCTGTGCCAGTTAGGGCTTTGATCATTCATTCATTTATTCATATGTTCATTTATTTCACACTATGTTACCCTTGCTCAATCTTAGAGGCTATTAGGAATACAGAAAAAAGCTAAATTCTATCCATAAAGAGTTTTTACTATGATAGAGGCAATCTAAAGTCATTGTCAAGGAAAAGGATAGCATAAGAAAGAACATATATTGAAGGAAACTGCATATGAATATCAGAATAGTGGGTATGAAGGGAAAACAGATGCCTAAAACCAAAGCCAGTTTAGAAGGGAGAAGAAAGAGCAAGAGATAAAGAAATTTCGTTTATTAAAGGCCAGTTCTAGACACTACTATGTCCTAGACACTGAGCTAAATTTTCAATTAATCCCTGTGACATTCTTCCTTAAAACAAGCATATAATGTTTTATGAATCAGGAAACTTCAGCTCAAAGAGATTAAGGAAATTACTAGTCTCTAAGTGGGAATTTTTTTACTAGCTTATAGGTCTTCTAGCCAATATAGTCTGTTCTTTAAGAAAGCCTGCCTTGACATGGACATAGTCAGAATTTGTAGGCCTTGAAATACATTCTGTGATTCAATTTTTAAGCCTAGAAACTATCATTCAAATAATATTAATATTATCATGATGAGTTTCAAATATTAATCATGATTTTTGTACATGGCTTCCAAAATCGGTCTCTTTGTAGTTATGTGTCGTATATGAGAGATTTCCAAAAAGTTCATAGAAAATGCATATTATGAGAAAACTGTGCATGGATTTCAAAATTGTTTTGCATCAAAATAAACTTATATTAATTTATTTCAGCATGTTTGAACAGGATCTAGTTTCAGGCATTGAGAAGGATAAGATGTCCCTTTGAAAAGACCAACATAAATCCTGCTAAATTTGAAGCAAAACCAAACATCCAATTTATGGTGAAGCTTAGCTAAAAAAATTTGGGGAAATCATTGATGTTTTATGAAAAGTTTATGGGGACAATGCTTCAGGGAAATCAACAGTTTACAGATGAATAACTCATTTTAAGAAGGGACAAGACAATGTTGAAGATGAAGCCCACAGTGGTAGATGATTCAAATCAATTTCTGGGAAAAAAAATTAATCTTGTTCTTTTCCTAATTGAAAAAGACTAACGATTAACAGCAGAAATGATAGCCAACACTATAGACATCTCAGTTGATTCAGCTTACACAATTCTGACTGAAAAATTAAAGGTGAGTAAACTTTCCACTCAATGGGTGCCAAAACCATTGTGCCCAGATCAACTGCAGATAAGAACAGAGCTCTCAACGGCAATCTTAATCAAGTGGCATCAAGAACCCAAAGCACTTCCTTGAAGAATTGTAAGAAGAGATGAAATGTGCCTTTACCAGTACAATCTTGTAAACAAAGCACAATCAAAGCAATGGTTACCAAAAAGTGAAAGTGGTCCTGTTAAAGTAAAAGTAGACCTGTCAAGAGCATAGGTCATGGTGACAGTTTTTTCAAGACATTTTCATTGCTGATTTTCTGGATGGCCAAAGAATAACATCTGCTTATTATGATAGTGTTCTGAGGAAGTTAGGCATAGGTTTAGCACAAAAACATATGGGAAAGCTTCGCCAGAGAGTCTTTCTCCACCATGACAATGCTCCTGCACATTTCTGTCCTCAAACAAGGTTGATTTTGTGAGAATTTTGATGAGAAATCATTAGGCATCCCCTTTCAGTCCTGATTTGGCTCTTTGTGACTTCTTTTTGTTTCCTACTCTTACATATCTTTAAAAGTCTCTCATGTTTCTTCGGGTAGTAATGTAAAAAGGACTACATTGGCATGGTTAAATTCCAACGTCCCTCACTTCTTTAGGGATAGACCACATGACTGGTATTATTTCTTACACAAGTATCTTGGAATTTTTAGATGTTTATGTCAAGAAATAAAGTTTATATTTTTTATTTATATATTTTATTTCCATTTTTTCATGAACTTTTTGATGTCCCTTGTATGCTAAAAATACTGATAGGAGTGGTGAGATACACAATGAATATTAAACTCTACTTTTAAATTGGGCTTTCTGTATACTTTCCTACTCTGCTGAACTACTTTATACTATGCATGAGTCTTGAAATCCAAGTAAACCTGTTTTCTGTCTCCCAAGCACACAGTGTATTTTCTTCAAATTATTTGCTCCACATAAAATGTTGTATCTATCTTCTCTGTTTCTTTTAATTCTACTCACAATTCAATACTTAGTCTAAATTAAATTAGAAGTATTAATCACAAGCCTAAAGGAGAGTCATCTGCACCTTCTCTGGACACTACAGTTCTTCACTTGGAAAATAATTACATACCTCTCTTCTGTTGCTGACTTAAATTGTTATTAAATTTTTTAGTTGATTACAGTTTGACACACAGCTAGATAGTGAGATCATGGAGAGCATAGTTGACTTGACATATGTATTTACTTTAAATACAACACTGTCCCATATATAATAGTCGATTATAAAATATTGCGGTTAATTAGATTTATTGGTTAATTAGATTTATTGATGTATATCTTAATATATTATAACTAATGTGGGAATTAAAAAGAAATTAAAAGACATCTTAACAAAGTTACAAAAACGAAAATTTAGGAAAGAACTGTTAAAATATTAAAATTGAAGCAGATCTGACATCTGGAAAAAGTTTCTTCAAACATATTTTGGACTACTTTGTAAAATGGCCTAATTTAGAGTCCTGATTCCAAAATGAATTTGTCATAGGAGTCAAACAAGTGATCAGTGACATGAAAAGGAATTAATTCCTGCTTTTCTTTCTTCAAATTATTTTTGGGTACCAATATAGGTTCAATGTTTACACTGAAAATAGAAATATAAATATGCCACAATGTCTGTTTGCTACCAGCTCACAGTCTAGTGGGTGAGATTCAATTAAAATAGTCTTCAAATTCACTCTATTAACAATTCTATAAATAACTGTGGCTTGTTACACTGCCCTCAGAATTAAAAAATGCTATCAACTTCTCAATTCTTGACAGATAAAAGACAGATGTTGTTTCCGATCTTGCTGTTTTTAACTGTAATTCTCCCTGGTTTATGAATCTTTGTGTCAAGCTATGTAGTATGTACAGGACCCACACATCTATTTGTATCTATAATGATATCTATCTCTACCTCTATATCTATATCTATCTATGTCTATATCAATATCTATATCTATACCTAGGACCATAATAGCAAAAAATAAACTGAAACAAATCACAGTTGTAACTCAGTGATGTCACTTGGTTGTTTCTCAAGAAGCCATACATTTAAACTGCTCATTAATTGATTTAATATAAAACTTTGAAGCAATCTCAGACAGAAACACACAAGCACACACATACATACACATACACACATGCACACACACACAGACACACACACATGGAATTTGGTTGCGGATCATGTTGCAAGGAAGTCAAGCTCCATATTGGAGAAATACATTTAATGTTATTATTGAATAAACATTAACATAAAGGCTATGTGAATTTATGAAATGCCACCCTTCATGACACACCTGGAAAAAGTAAGTTATGTTCAATACAAGATCAGCTCAACTTTTACAACAGATTTTTTTACATTGCAAGATGTTTTATACACTACTAGGTCTGTACTGTACGGACCATATCAAAAAAGATTATGTAAATGGACAGCAATAAAATTTAAAAAATAAAAAATTAAAGACTGAAAAATTTTTTCTTAGGCCATGATATGAAAAAGACAGTATGGTATTTTTAAGGTTCTTAAAACAACAACCAAATTATTGATAATATAAAATGAAAAACACAAAAGGTTACATTTAAAAGTTTTCTTTGGCAGAGGAGTGCAAGTAACTAAAGGGCATTGGCTTTGGCTTCTGAATAATAACATGGGGTGAACAGACACCAAGACGTGGTCTGCATTGTGGGAGTCTTGGATCTATCTGCAAAAGAAAATGTCAGGTTGGACCACATTTAAAATAAACCTATTAACTTCTTTTATCTAGCTTTTGTCAAGCCACCTATTTTAGGGTGTGGAAAACGAAGAGACATATGGCCCTTTAAACTCAGAAGCTGTTAAAACCTCACCAGATGCACTGCACTTATATAATGCATTTGAGCTTCAGATCAGTCTCTGGGTTACATTTTTTAGACCACTAAGCAGATGTGCATAAAGAAAATTCTTGCTTATTATCGCTTGTCATTAGAAATTCTGTAATTCTCTGCTGATAAATGCTAAGTGTTATTGGCCTCCTTCATTGCTTCTGTACTCTTAAGTATTACAGAGTCAACATATTTCATCCACATAGATCTCTTTCACTATTACGACTCTCAGCTCTGGGAGAGTGAGAGGGAACATGTTGTATTGGAAAGATTATACAGTTGGAGGTGAATATGGGTTCAAATTCTAATGCTGCCATGCCTTTGCTCTAATATGTGACTGAGAATGAGTTACTTAACTTTAATGAGTCTCATCTGTGAACTGTAGATGGTAATTTCTATTTCAGTGGGTACTATGATGATTAAATATAATATATATTGATTACTTTCCCCCATCCATTGCCCATGCACAATATTCAACTTCATTTTCTATCAACTGTGAATATATACATGGCACCATTTTTATGACAACAGTAGAATTCAAGGCAAGAATATTTTCTCTGAAGATATGGGATTGGAAAAATTTGTTTATGTATGAAATTATTAATCAGGAATTTACAATTTTATATCACTTGCTACAGTAAATCTTTAATGGATTGTAATAGATAAAATATCTTTAAAATCATGCCTAATATAGATAAATACAATTTTGAAAAAATAAAAATAGAGAGTGAAAACTAGTGTCAAGGATTTTAATATACCAAACGGTTTTCTCTAACATTAATAAAATATAGCAAGTAGGAATTATCTACTCTCCATCTCATTCTCATCCCATGTCTTAGCTCAGATCATCAATGTCTCACTGAGAAGTGGCATCCTAAAGTTGCGGGCAAGGTAGGAGTTCAATTCTGGTGTCGTTTCCAGTTCTAAGTAGTATTCTGGTTCTACTGTTTGTTATTAATGGTACCTTGGATAATAAATTCCTTAATATTTGAAGGCCTAGTTTCCTCATATATCAAATGGGAATCCTAATGCCTAAGGACTACAGTGAATTAATGTATGTAAAGTACCTAGTAGAACAGTAGTGTCTATAACGTAAGCTCTTGGCGGTTAGTTTCTTTCATTAGTGCTGTAGTCTTTTCTGATTTTAACCTATTTTTCACAGTGAACCTTGTAAAATGATGTACATAAATAAGCATCAATATTTATAACAGTATAGAATTATAACAAAAATTACCCACTGTGTGCTGAACATAATGCTTAGTGCAGGAAAGAAATAGGATTAATAAAAAAAAATTCCTTGTCTTGAAAAAGCTTACAATCAAACTGCAGATGTTGGAATCTAGGAGTATTTGTAAGGATATTTTATGGATATTTTACAAAAATAAAGAAATCTATAATACTACTTTACACTGAAAATGCAATTGTTTTCCTTTGCTGGATATATAGTGTAACTTAATTTTCTTTTAAGTATTCTGGTTACAGGTGCATTTTAATAGTGATATATTGCTAGTCTAAATAGTAAATATAAACTACCTAGAGCTCATAGTGACAGCGTCTTTACAGAATGACAAGTTACTAGTTGGTAGGGCACATGATATGTATTTAAATTATAGATCACACATTTTTATATAATAATATTTTCTGCACATAAAATACCTTCCATTGTGAAAGTTCCTTATAATATAAAACTGCTTAAATGATGTTTGGATTTCTTTCCTTCCTTTCTCTCTTCCTTCCTTCTTGCCTTTCCACCTTCTTTCTTCATTTTTTCCTTATTCTTTCATCCTTTCCTTTTTAATTAACTTTACCAAGCAAGAATTCAACTTATATAGGAAAAGTAAAAATTTTATATTTTATGTGACTAGTTAAAACCAGATCTTTTTGATGAATCATCAGAAACTAGAAGGAATAGAAATAATCAAAGAAATAATTTAACCCATGAAAGTACTCTACATTATAAACAAAAGACATATTCAGTAGAATAATTATTAAGTCTATTCTACTGTTAAATTATTTTTAAAATTTTTGTATTTCAATTTTTTAGTTTGATTTTCCCTTTATATATTATTTTTCAAACTTGATTATATTAGACATGTAAGTGTACTTTAATTTTTATTTAACTACAACAAACTTCTTTATATTGTGTCATTTTTATGTGTATAATATAAAAATAACATATATGGCTTAAATTTATGTCTATCATCTATATTAGCACTCACTTTTGCAAAGCATTAACAAAAAAAAATGGGACTAGAAAGGCTGCCTTAGAACCCTGGTTTATTTTTTGAGTCTAATAGCTAAACATATAAAGCATTCCTGTAATTACACCTACATGAAGAAAGTGAGTTATAGGAAAAATCGTTTATGTTTTCAGTACTCCGTGAATATTGATCATTTGGATAAAAAGTGTCCTCCTCTACTTTTTCCAATACATAGAGCTCAAGTTACAGAGCTTCCAACAATAATTCATTTTACTGAGAGAGAATACTAAACATAAACCATGGATACAGTGGAACATCCATGCATTATGCTATTTATACCTATTGCAAGTTAGGTAGAAACGTTGACCAAGATCCTGTCTACATTTTATAGAGTTTGAGGGAGAGGAAAGCCCTTGTGTCCAATATGACAGTTTTAAAAATGCAAAAGTCAGATAAACATGTGATAACAGACACTTCCAGAAGTGAAATAGGGCACCGTTCATGATCGTCACAGGGCAGCAGCAGTAAACTGGGATTACGCAGGGTAAATCAAAGTGTATGGCCCCTTGGTGGAGCCTGCTAGGAAGCCATCCAAAGCATGAGTTATGGTGAGAGGTCACATGCTTTTAGGATACCTTGTCCAACTGTCGGAAATACATACCAAGTAGCTAGTTGGCCAAGTTTCTCTTTCTAGGCAATGATCCAGATCATTTTTCTATTCAAAGTGATGCATGCTTTGAGTATATGTATTATAATTGTGCATGACAAGGAGAGCCCACAGACTGTTTCTTAGCAGCAAACTCTCTCACCAGAATGCACACCAGTAATACGGGATGAAAGCAATTGTTCTTCTACCTTCCTGGCAGCAATGATTAGTGCCTATGAAGTAAGTATCCGGGGTGAGGCAGGGAGCAAGCACAGCAGCGCGAAGCAGAAGCCTCCTCAGATTGTATGATCTAATTCTGTTAATATTTAACTATAGGCTATTCTTCACTCCAGAGAGATCTGGAACTTTCTTTCAATAGCCTTCAAAGGAGAAGGAATTTCTTGCATTTTATTTTTTGTGTGTGTGATTTTGAATAGTAAAATTCTAGTTGAACTCTTGTCTTCCATTATCAGATTTTTATCTGTACAGAGGGACTAGTAATACTTCACACTGTTGTTGTGAGGATAAAATGACATAATGTATTTGAATGTTAATCATTGTTCCATTGGGTACAGAAGCAACATTCTTTTTTTCCTACAGCTATAGAGTTGTCATAATGATTTAATTATGAACAGTTATGAACTTTGTGGATTTCACCCAAATATAATACCCATGGCCTAAAAATGACCAAAGCAGTGCTGATATTTAAATCTTTGAAACTTCTAAATGACTCTATTTCCCTTTCTTCCAGGATGCCTTCCCCTGTTTAGCTTCTAAGGAACTGACCCTCTCTAAAGCCTTCCCTGAGTCATCTGAGTAGAGTACACCACTCCCATATCCTTGGCACATGCCTTTATCACAGCACATAGCATGCTATGCTCTAATTTGGGGCTCATTTGTCATCTAATCCAATGGACCACGAGTTCCTTCGAAGCTCTGTTGCTAGCATGTAGAGCAGTAAGTTGCACTTAACAAACATTAATTGAATGAATGAATGAATAAAATGTGCAATGCATATTCAATTTGGCTAGAGTGCTGAATTCCTAAAGGAGTTGTTAAAGATAAGGAAAGACAGTTTGAATTCATATATTAATATTTCAAAATACTCTGTAAGAGTTCCTGTAACAGACATTAAGCTTTTAGAAGAACTGATCCTGAGATACAGTGACTGTCATGGTTTCCTGGAGGAATCAGCCAATACACAATTTGGAAAACTCCATATTCAAAGCATCTATATTTATTTGATGATATCAATGCTCTGGGTTGTTATATTTCTTTTTTTAGTGTTCTCATCTGGGAAATGAAAATACTATCACTTACCCCGTATGTATATTGTAAAAGCAAATATGAAAAGTGGATACAATTTGTGATCCTTAGAAATAAAGATGAGATAGAAAAAACTTTTGAACCACATTTTCCTAAATCTTAGACACAACCTGTTGACTCTTTGGCATTTTAGGACAATATAAAGACTTTCAGGCTGTAGAGGCTTTTTATCATACAGATGTATTAATTTAGGTCAGATGTCAGCAAACTTTCTGTAAAGGGCCCAATAGTAAATATTTTTGTCTTTGCAAAACAGGCAGTCTCTGTCTCTACTTAATTCTGCTATAAAGAGGCAAAAGCTAAGATAGATGATACATAAACAAATGGGTGTGAGAGTGTTCTAATAAAATTTTCTTTACAAAAGCAGGAGCTTGGCAGGATTTGGTTCATGGGCAATAGATTTTCTCCCCTGATTCAGGCACAGAGCTAGAACAAGTTAATAAAGTTTATAAAATTTTCAACTTATCAGAGGGTGGTGTTGATGCCAGGAAAATATCTCATTTTTAAGGTTGTAAATTCTGTATGTTGTACAAAGAGACTGATAATTCCCCATTCATTTTTAATTTAAAGCATTTTTATGTGTAGGATGATTTTACATGATGTTTTACCATGCAAAAGAAGTATAATGATGAATAATTACTTGTTTTTTATGTGCATAACAAACAATATTAATTCAAAATAGTTTGCATTTTCAGTTTGACTCTTGGAACTGGGGCATCATGCTTTGCTGCAAACACTTACTGTATACTTGCAATTGTCCACGAAAGGAATTTTTTCCACGTGAGTTTTCAGCTCTGCACTCATATATGCCTGCATCATCCAGCTGTACGTTTGGTATTTCCAGCACTGCCTGAGATTTCCGCAGACGTGCTTTACTAGGAATATAACCATTAACCTTCATCCATGTGATTGTTGGAACGGGGCTACAATAGGGAGCAAAAATACTGTTAATACACTTTCCACTATTAGAAACATAGATTCTGTTATCTGGTAACTTGAGCACTTAATAGGCTGAGTGCAATAAAATGTAATCACAATTAAGGACCATGTGCTGGTTGATATACTTCACTTTCCATGTGGATTGTCTGGTAAGTAGTTAGATTACAAAAGAGTAGTTTCCCTTTCTTTCATATTTCAGAAAGCAATCCAGGGACAATACATTACAGATTTTAATAGATTACACTTTATTTTTTAAAACATTGTATATTTTTTAATGACAAAAGTAATGTATTAGAATTAGTAATATAGGCTTATTGCAATGAGTCAAACAAAAGGGTCATGAATTAAATAAATTAAAAACTTGTCCAGGCCCCATTCTTGCAAATCTGTCATTCTGCAACAACGAATACTGTTTACATGTAATCTCCTACATCATCTTTATGATGCATGTATTCACACATATGAGTTATTTTTGTTTTGCTTTTTAAAAGATGTAAATCTTGAATACTTGCTATTTTCCTATGAAAAGACTATATTTAATAAATGTTAGCCTGACTTATTCTGGTTAATAGCTATATACTATTCTATTGTATAGATGTACCAGAATTTAATCAACTGCTCCTTATAGTTAGACATTTAGCATAGCCCCGGTTTTGTTTTCTTCTTCTTTTTTTTTCCTACTAAAAATGAATGTTGCTATAAACAATCTTGTATATATTTCATGCACTATTGCTTTTATTTTCTGCAGCAGACATTCATAAAACTGGGATTAATGGATCAAAGGGCATGAACATTTTTCATGCTAATAAATGTTGCCAGATTGTTTTTCAATAATATAGCAGCAATTCCCACATTTATAAATATTATAAGATACTGTTTCCCCATATCCTTGTTAGTATTGCATGTGATCAATTTGTTTAATTTTGTTCATATTGATGGATAAATAAATAGTAAATTGTTGCTTATTTAATTTTTTCCTGAGCTCTAAGAAGGTTGAACATCTTTTCAGAATTTTATTGGCCATTTGCATCTGCATGTCTGTGAATTGTTTCTTATGTTATTTTTCTTATTTTTCTTTCATTTTTATATGCTTATTTGCACTGTTTAATTTCTTAGACTTCTTCGTGTATTAAGGCCATTAAGACTTTGTTTCTCAGAAATATTCCCCACTAGTGTATGGTCAGCTTCTGATGGCATCTGTGATACAATTTTATAAACTTTTTGGGGAGAAACCAACATATCTATAGTTTCCTCTATGACTTCTGAATTTTTTCTTGTTTAGAAAATTATCTCTAAACTCAAGCTTTTCAGTATTTTCTGCAGTATTCTTGGTAGCATTTTTTATCACTTTAAAATATTTGGATCTTCAATCCATCTAGACTTTATTTACCTTTCTTTGGTGTAAGATAGGGAATACAATTAATTATTTCAGCATCAATAAATAAGGAAAACTCCCTTTTCCACAATATTTGAAATGCTGCCTTTGTCATGTATTTGGTTTCCACATATTTTGATCTGTTTCAGGCTTCTCAGTTCTGTTCCACTGCTTTATTTAGTACTATTTATATTTAATACACTTTATGCTCTGGACCCAGTCAACTTTCTTTCAGTTAGATTTTTCACTACTTCTTTCCACATCTCCTGATCCAAAAATACATCCCTCTGTGTTTCCAATCATATCTGTTAAAATCCTACATTTCTTTGAAATGTGTGCTAAATGCTTCCTCTTCAGTAATGTCCTTATTTATGTAGTTAACTTGATTTTTTTCTTTTAAATAACAAATTACTTTGTGTATCCTGCTTGTATCTCTTGTATAATTGTCTACCATAGATTATAAATGCTAAGAGTAGGACATTTTTCTATTATTTTTTCTTATAGGAGTGATAGCAATGTTCACTATTACAAACAATGCTATGATAAGCACCCTGTGTGTCTCTGAACACCCTTTTGATTTGTTCCTTAGGAGTAATATATGAAATTGAAATTTCTGGATTAAGGAGTTAGCAACTTTTGCTTATTTGTTTAGGCATATATATTCAATAACCAGAAATGATAAATCTTGCATTTTGGAATAACTCTTACATCAGTATGGCATGCTATTCTTTTAAAATATACTATAATTGATTTGTGATTTCTTTTTAATTTAGGATTTTTGCATATATATTCAAAGATGAGATTGTCTATAGCTTTTTAGGTTTTTGTGTGTGTATGCTTATTTGTTAGTAAGTTCACGGTTGGTTTGTGTACAGATTGCTTTGACAGATGTGGTATCACAGTGATGAATGATTGCTTGGTAAACATGCCAGAATTTTCCCTCTCCTATATTCTGTATCAACTTAAATAGTAGAGAAATTATGTTTTCCTTGAAATACTGATAGAACTCCCACAGGATATTACCTGGATCTGCCAACATCAGTTGAGTTAGTGGTTCGATTGTTTTTCACTAGTTACATTGTGTTTAAATTTCTGCTTGTGTCAACTTCAGTAATTCATGTTTTATTAGAAAATAAATTATTTTATCCATAATTTCAATGTTTTAGCAGTGAGATATGTAAATAGGAATTGCTTAAATTTTTAAAAAAATTCCTTAATCATAAGTAGTCACACATTGTAGTAAAGTGTGGGCTCCACAGCCAGACTTCCTGCGTATTAAGGTAGTTCTGCAACTACAAGTTATTTAACATTTCATTTCTTCAATTTCCTCAGTTGCAAAATATGGTGTAAATATTACTAGCTCTCTCAGAGAATAATTGTGAATATTAAATTATTTAAAGTTTGCAATTATATGATAATGATCTTTGCATATTCTTTATAATGTTAATATAATGAATATATGCTTTCTGTACTTTTCCCCAACAGAGGTAGCATTTACTGGTTAGGACCATGGGCTTTCAGGGAAACCTGGATCAAATAAAATTTAGACACAAAGATGCTATATGACCTTGGATAAGTTGCCTAAATTCTCTGAATTTGGTTTCCTCATCTATAAAGCAGAGATTTTTATTTATTTCTCCAGAATACAAATGACTTTAGGGCAGTGAAATCATTTCCTTTGTTCAGCAGTATGAACCAAAGTGCCTCATATAACGTTTGATATATTGTTAGTACTTAATAAATGTTTATGAAATAAATGAATGAATGATTCTCGTAATATTATTTTGAGAATTAGATAAGTTCTTATAAATTTCTTTGCAAAATATAAGGTAAATTAAGTATCCAATAATGTTAGATATAATTATTTTTAAATGATTAGCTTTGTCAGAGACTTATCTATTTTACTGGTCTTTAAAACAAGCATTTTGAGTTTTTATTACTAGCTTTCGTTTTCATTTGTGAATTCCTGCTTTTTTAATTTATTATTTCTTCTTTCATGATCCGCACATTTATACTATGCTATACTATAACTTTTGAGCTGAATGATAAATATAATTATTATTTATGATGAATAATAAAAGCATATAAGTCTGTCTTTTTCTCATATGTTTTGAAATATAGAGAGAATGACTTATACAGTTTCTACTTTTTGGAACTTGAATCAATCTTTGTAATCAGATATAGAATTAAGTTTTGTACAAGTTCGATGTTTATCGTAAAAAAAGAACTATATTTATGATAAAAGTTTCGAAATTAGCTTTTAGATAGTTTTTGTTCATTGTCATTCAAATATTATTTTAGCATTTTTAATAATTTTGAAGCAATTTAATTTTTCCTCAGAGCAAATGTCTTATGAAATATTGGTACAATAAAATAAAATAAAGTAAAATAAACCCATAACAACAGATGCAAAGCTAGTCTGCTTGAAGCAGGAATGAGTCTGCTAGACTTGCTTGCTTATTCGTCCACCCCACAGAAAACTATTTCTTTATATCCTTTTCACTTTTGTCCTAATTGATCGGTCAGACTGAGAGAAGTGTGTTAATTTCTACTATTCCCATTACTATTAGTATCTTCCTATATTTCAAAAAGCTTTATTTTGTGTTTTGATTAATTCTTCTCTCTGGAAATAAATGTTCATGAAAGTTAATATTATTTTACAGTTTTAATTATCTTTATCAAAATAAAATGACCCTCTTCATAATTAAATGATATTTTTACTTTAAATTATCTTTTTTTCAGACATTCCATTAACCTCATGCTCCTTGTCTATTTATTTTCTTATTTTTACCTTTTCTTATGGCGTGTCACTTTGTTTTGATCTGATTCCCCCAAACGAAAAATGGTTAGATTTAATATTTGACCTGAAAACTAGATTTGTTAATCTATGTGCTTTAATGGTAGAATTTGTCTAATTTTGTCACTCCAATTGATTCAAATTTTCTTCTTCAGTCACTTTGGAATTATCAAATACAGTATAACACATAATTTCATGTGGAATGTTAATAGCTATAAACCTTAGAATAAAAATAATCATGAATTTAAAAAATGATCAAGTGCCAGGCACGGTGGCTCATGCCTGTAATCCTAGCTTTCTGGGAGGCTGAGGCAGGAGGATAGCGGGAGCTCAGGGCTTCAACACCAGCCTGAGCACAGTGTGACCCCGTCTCTACCTAATAAAAAAGGAAAACAAAACAAAACAAAACAAAATACACAGAACCTCTAAACCCAGACAGGCGTTGTGACTCACACCTGTAGTCCCAGCTACCAGGAAGGCTGAGGCAGAAGGATCGCTCACAGCCCAGAACTTAGAGCTTGCAGTGAGCTACAATCACTGTACTCTACCCAGGGACACCAAATGACACTCTGTCTCAAAAACAACAAAAAAAAATGACCAAGGAAGATATGACTATAAAAGTAAACATGGATTAAAAATAAAATAGAAATTAAAAAATAAAAACATTATGGTATAAAACATAAAATGCAATGGCTGGACTAAACATCAAATTAAAAATAGTTGAAACAATTTTTTCAAAAGTTCTATATAGATTAGAGCTTTATATACATACAGAATGAGACACTGGGAGACAGGGAGATAGAAAATATGGAAATATTAGTTAATTCAGTTAATATAGTTAACTGGATTGGTTAGTTTATTAGTTAATATGAAAGTACTTAATTTGTGAGTTAATATACATGTAATATAAAGCAAGAGGGCATAAATCCCATCAAAGATAATAGATAGAAATCGAGACAGAGAGGGAAAGAGAGAGAGAAAAAGAAAGAGACTAGAGAAAAAGGAGACTATGTAATGTCTGAAGAGAAATTGGCATAACAGTTTCCTGAGATGATGAAGGACATGAACCCACAATATAGAATACACAATATATACACAACCTGAGTAAGACCACAGAGTATCAAAGACATATGAAAAACAGCCAGAGAGGGAGGACGGACCATCTACGAAACAACAATGATTAGAATGTTCTCTGGCTTTCCAACAGCAGCAATGAAAGCAGAAGATGTTGAAATAATTATGTTCAACATGTTTAGAGAGAGAAGAAAAAAAAGCTATAAACCTGGAATTTGTATCTTGTAAATTTTCCTTTAGAATTGTAAAGGTGATAAAGATATCAGATCTACAAAAATGGAACAAGTTTATCACCGAAAAACTATCACTAAAATCTACATACTTCAGGAAGAAGGAAAATTACTTCAGAAAGCAAGTTTAAGACGCAAGAAAGAATGATAAGAAAGAAAAAATTACAGATAACATCAACGACAACAACATGGGTGTATAAAAAGGAACAGAACTAAAATACTGACTTAAAAGAGCATGTAATTAAAAGGGAGGAGTGATTAGAGTTAATGTGTCCTAAAGGTGAAGGAGGATGGTCAAGATATTAGTGAGCTTTAGATGTTAGAACTACATAGTAAAGTTAATAGAAAAACCATTAAATTACAGGAAAAAAAGGGTATAATTTTACAAACAAGTGGAGCCTGGAAACCTCAGCTCTTCCCCAAATTCATCTCTTTTGTCTGTTGGACCCACATTTGCCTTTTTTCTATGTAAATAGGCATCGCTATGATGCTAATTTCTGGCAACGAATTGTAGTGGAATTGTTAAAAAAACTATGAATCTTTATTTTTTGTTGTTGTTGTTGGGTAAATCGATATCAATGCCCAGCGCAACTTTGGAAGTTACAGGTTGAAGATAGCAAAACTGAGCTCCTAAATGAGAGGGAAGTACCAACCTATGCTAATCAATAACACTCTTTTTGGATGTTACCTAAATGAGCTACAGATATTTATCTTGCTAAGATCCTGAGATTTGAGGGTTTATTTTTCATACATGCTAGCATTATCTCACTAAAATAAAACTTGGTACATGGAAATGGAAATGGGTAACTGCCATGATAAGATATTAAATGTTTGCAATTTGCAGAACTGTCGAGATGAAGGTGATGAGGATATGATACTGGAGAATGAGGAGATGAAGTTCCACGGTATGCATACGGTGCCAAATATTAAGGAGAACTTGCTAGGTTCCAGGTGGGAACCAGAAAAGTATGTGTAGAACAGAATGTGGTTAATGCAAAATTTAGGCTTGCGAGAACAATAGCTGAAGGAGTCTGGAGAGTCCTAGGACTTTGTAAACCTAACAGACAGCTGCAGCCAGCATTCCTTCCCCTTCCCTACCCGATGGAGATGAATATCCCTCTCCAGCTCTCCTGATAAGGACAACCAGAGCTGAAGGATGGATGTGACAGGGTCAAGGGTTCTAGAAGTTGGTTACTTAAAGAAACATTTATTACAAGCAGCTGTTCTGGCCCACTTACTTACTTGCCCCCGAAACCCTCTATAAAACTCAAGGCTCTCCCCTTTTCTCTCATGGACTCCTTTTCGTTTCCACCCATCTGCACCCAGATGCTCAAAATAAACAGCATTTTACTGCACATGAGGCTTCGTGTGTCTCTCTCTTAGCTTCGGACCTAACAAAACTGTCATCGTCCATAGCTTGAAAAGGTAATCAAAAATGCTCCCTAAGCCTAGGGAAGGAGTTAGAAAATAGAATGTCGAAAGCACGTGTTATTACTAGCAACATTCATCAAAGTATTAGAATCAAGAAATGAGCTCAGAAAAATAGTGATTGGATTGTCAAGAGAATCAATCAAAATAGTAAGAATGCAAATGTGAGACCCTGATCAGTACAGCAGATTAATTGCAAAAACGGCCCCAATTCTCAATCACTGTCTATATACACATTCTTTACCATGCAATTTTGCGGATCAATTTTACCATTGGAAGACGGAGCCTGTTAATGAGTGCTTTGAATATGGCTTGCCTTACATCTTGCTTTGGCCATCAGAAAGTAGCTCTAAGATTTGTGTGTTTCTGCTCTGTCTCTTGGACCCTTGCCTTTACCATGAAAACAATCAGGGTAATCAGAATACAGAACATTTCTTTTACCTCCAAATGTTTCCTCATGCCCCTCCCCAATCACTCCACCCTTGTACCAGGCAATCAATGATCTTACTTCCATAAATTAGGAAACCTGTTTCAGAATTTTATGTAAATTGAATAAGACAGCATGTAATCTTTTGAGTCTGGCTTCTAAGTCTTGCCATAAGAATTATAAAGATTCACCTATGTTTTTTGTGCTTATCAACAGTAAATTTCTTTTAACTGCTGAGTAGCATTTGAATATATAAATATGCCACAATTTGTTTATCCAGACACCTGTTGATTGTTGGACATTTGGTTTATTTTTGGTTTTAGGCTAAATAAAACTACTTTGTACATTTTTGTGTAATTTTTTTTTGGGGATGTACATTTTTATTGCTCTTGGGTAAGTAAACAGGAGTAGAAATCCTGGATTATACAGGATTATACAGGAATATTTCTGATTTCAGAAAATCTGAAGTGAATATTTCTTTTTATGCTCTGTTCTAGTTTTACATTTAGGTCTATGATCTAATTTAAATTTATTTTTTGTCTTTGATATAGGATAGGGTTAAAGGATCAGTTTATTCAACATGGATATCCATATGTTTCATGTAAATGTTTAACTGTGAAAGAAACTGTCAGACTATTTTCTATAGTACTTGTATAATTTTATACATCCACCAGCAGTGTATGAAATTTCCAGTTGTCCTACATTCTTGAAAATACTTAGTAGTGTCAATCTTTTCAATTTTAGTCATTTTCAGTTATACTATGTATGGTTTCAACTTGTATTCCCGATGACTAACAATTTTAAGCATTTTTAATGCTTTTATTGGCCGTTTATATATTCAAATATTTGGTTCGTTTTTATATTGTATTTTCTTCCTGGTATAGAGAAGTAAAAGTTATTTGTACATACTTGATATAAGTCCTTCGTCAAATATTATAAATATTTTCTCCCAATCTGAGCTTGCCTTTTCATTTCCTTACAGGTATCTTTTGAAACAAGCAGGTTTTAATTTTGATGAAGCCCTTGTAATCATTTTTAGTGCTTTTTTGTGTTTTACCTTAAGGAATATTTCTGATTTCAGAAAATCTGAAGTGAATATTTCTTTTTATGCTCTGTTCTAGTTTTACATTTAGGTCCATCACCCAATTTAAATTTATTTTTTGTCTTTGATATAGGATAGGGTTAAAGGATCAATTTATTCAACATGGATATCCGTATGTTTCATCACTATTTGTTCAAACATCTTTTTACCATTGATTCCTTGGCATTTTTGTGACAAACCTAATTGACCTTATATGAGTAGATCTATTTCTATACTATCTTCTGTTCCATTCACCAATAAGCCTGTCCTTATGGCAGTTCCTCATTTTTTGATTATTGTTACATGTACAGTAAGTTTTGAAATCAGGTAGTGTAAGTCTTTTAAGTTTGTTCTTATTCTACAAAGTTGATTTGCCCGTTCTATGTTCTTTAAATTTCCATGTAAGTTTCAAAAGTAGCATGATAATTTCTGTAAAAAATAAAAGCCTGCTGGGATTTTGACTGGATTAGGTTGAATCCATACATAAATTTGGGGAGAATGGGTTTCTGAACACTATTGCGTCTTATAATACATAAACATGCTGTATCTCCTCATTTATTCAACTATTCTTTCCTTTCTCTGAGAAATGTTATGCAATTTCTCAGTATACAGACAGGTCTTGTGCCTATCTTGTTTAGTTTACTCCTTTTTAGGGTTTTTTTGTGGCTTCCTTAAGATAGTCTACATACACATCCATGCCATCTGCCAACAGATAGTTTTACTTCTTCCTTTTCTATCTCAAAGGTATTTTTTTTAATGCCTTGTTGTACTGTCTAGAACTCCATTAAATGTAGACCAGAAGTGATGAGAAGATTAAAAAAAAAAGCAGAGGGAGCATTTCAGTCTTTTGCCATTAACTATGATGTTGAATATTGATTTTTTGTAGATGCCCTTTTTCTGGCTGAAAAATCTTCCCTCTAATCTCACATTTTTGGGAGTTCCATCATGTGTATTGGATTGTTATATGCTTTTTTTGCATTTGCTGAGATGAATGCAAAATTTTTTCTTTTGTTCTATTATGTGACAATTTATATTAACTATGACAATTTATATTAATTATAATTCTATTAATTTTTAATAGTTAAAATGTTATGTTCCTGAGATAGATCCCAGTTAGCCATATTGTACAATTTCTTCTTTATATGTTTGATAGAATTCATCAATGGAGTCATCTGGACCTGAAATTTTTGTAGTAGAAAGATTTATACTTGCAAATTTAATTTCATTAATAGATATGGGTCAATCATGTTTTCTATGTCTTCTTGTGCCGGTTATAAAAATTATATCATTTGAGGAGCTTGATTATTTGGCTTAGTTGTGAAATTAAATGTTGTCAATAACATTCCCTCCCTGTTCTTTTAATGTTCAAGGATAGAGGTGTTTACTCTTTTATTATTGATATTGATAATTTAAATTTTATCTTTCTTTATGTTCATCAGTTTATTGATATTTTCTAAAAATGAGCATTGAGTTTCATTTTTTCCTACTATCTATCCCATATTTAATTTCTCTGATAGCTGCTCTTTAATCTTTCTTTTCTTCTACTAATTTTGAGCTTAAATTGATTTCCTTTTCTATTTTTAAGTTCTTTATGGTAGAAGTTGAAGTTACTGTTTTTGAATTTTCCCTGTTTAAACGTACAGATTTGCCTCTAAACACTACTTTAACTATTTCACATGTATGTTATGTTTTCATTATTATTCAGTTCAAAATATTTTCCACCTTCCTTTGTGATATTTTCTTGATAATTTGGTTATTTAGATGTGTATTTTGAATTTCTAAACATTTGGTGATTTTCAAATATTCTTTTTTTATTGATATGTAATTTAATTTTGTTGTAACATACTCTCTTAATTTTCAATTTTTTATTAGGGGTGAGATTTATTTATTGTCCAGCATCTGGTTTACCTTGGTGAATGTTCCATGAGAAGATAAATGTATTCTGTTGATTGTTGTAGAGTTCTTTAAATATCAATTAGGTCAAGTTGGTTAATAGTTATGTTCAAGTCTTTTGCAACTTTACTGATTTTCTGTCTTCTTGTCCTTTTTGTAATTGATAAATTACAGGAGAAGTGGGCTACTTTACTGATCTTCTGTCCTGCTGTTCTTGTAATTGATAAATTACTAAAGAAGAGTGTTAAAATCTCCAACTATAATTTTGAAATTGTCTATTTCTCCTGTAATTACTGTCAATTTTTGCTTCATATGTTTTAAATTTTTGTTATCATGCATATCTACATTTTGAATTTGTAATGCCTTTTTGAGAAATTGGTATATTTTATTATTATAAAATGATCATCTTTATCGTAAAAAACATTCCTAGTACTTTGTACTTTGATAGTAAGTCTGTAATTTTCTTATGGTTAATGTTTATATGGAATAACTTTTTAAAAATTTTTTTAATTCAAGATATTATGGGGTACAAACATTTTGGTTACATGTAATGCATTTGCCTCACCCAAGCCAGGGAATATCTTTTTTGATCTTTTGCTTTAAACACATATATATTAATATATAATATATATTTATTTATATAAATAATTATATTTAAAGTAGGCTTCTTGCAGATAGTATATTATAGGGTCTTTATTTTTTGTCCAGTCTGATAACGTCTGCCTTGGTGTGCGTAGTGAATTTACAATTATTATAATTTCCTATGGTTGGGTTTATGTCTAGCATTATAATATAGGTTTTCTTTCTATCCCATCAGTTCTTTATCCTTTTTTTGCCCTCTTTCCTTGCTTTATTCTTTATTAATTATTTTTTAATATTTCATTTAAGTCCTCTATTAATTTATTAGCTACAGCCCTTTAATCTTTGTGTGTGTGTTTGATTATTTTAAGGTTTACAACATATATCTGACAATATTATGCTTACATGTTCTCCCTCTTATCCTAGCTGTTGTTTTTGTCCCTTAACCATTGGTGAACTTTATTTTGGCAATTTATCTGTGGTTTGGTTTAATCCTTCCGAAACACATTTGTAATTTTTTTTAGAGTGGCTTCAGAGTAGTCTTTATTTTAAGGCTAGATTAACCCTACTCCTATGGCCTGATCTTTTTTGGGCTCTCTAATGAATCATCCATGTGTTCAACAAGATTTTATTACTATGGTTAATTGGAATTTCAAGTTCTCTTGTCCCTGTTCAAGTCTAGGGTTTTTTGTTTTTTGTTTTTTGTTTTTTCCAGCTCCCTTGTGTTTTTTCCTTCTCCACTAGTTTTTCTTGGCTTTTCACCCTATGCAGGCGTAGCTTAGTACTTGTTCATATACTCAATGAAATACCAACGGAGATTGCTGGAAGTTGTTCTCTTTGTCTCTCCCCTATTCCTGTTATGACCCTATAAATTTGTCGCCTCAGCTTCTCTGATTTCCCTTCTGTCTTTTCAGTTCAGTGAAACTGTAGTACTCATCTTAGGTTTCTCTTTTCTGGGTTAGTTTCCGATAAATGTTTCCTAGCAGAAAGCTGGAATGATGATCAACTTCAGCTCGTTTGTTTTCATTCTCTGAGGAATCACAGTCCTGCATTATTTGTTATTCAATATATGAGAAAAATGTTTCATATACTTTGCTCAATTTTTTGTCTGCCTACAATCCAGGCCTAATGTGGTAGAAATTACTCTGCCATACTTATTAGTAGACATCCAAAGTTGTTTTAATAGGTGAGAAAATAAGTCTGCTAACAATCCAAGATCTATTAACTAAAGAATAGAGTCATGTGTTTTGTGTATTTACATATTAGATTATTTATTAGATAAAATAAGTAAATC
>CAUYSK010010214.1:0-61613 GCA_963575035.1 Avahi laniger | reverse complement strand
AGCAGTGTATGAGTATTCCTATCTCTCCGCATCCACACCAACATTTATTGTTTTGGGACTTTTTGATAAAGGCCATTCTCACTGGGGATAAGTGATATTTCATTGTGGTTTTGATTTGCATTTCCCTGATGATTAGAGATGTTGAACATTTTTTCATGTTTGTTAGCTATTAGTCTATCTTCTTTTGAAAAGTTTCTGTTCATGCCCTTTGCCCACTTTTTGATAGGGTTGTCATGCTGTCTTGAACTAGGTAATGGCTTTGCAATTTAGTTCCAAATGCAATACCATAGTGTCAATACCATAGCAGTGTTATATCAGTATCAGATACGGATCCACTACTAAATGGTCTTATGTTATAAAGTAAATCATACCACATATAACATTCAGCTTGTGTACACGTTGTGCTAAAATATGGTTCTTCCATTGTGCTCTATAACCCCTGAATGTCAATGTCTGCCTTTATAGAATTTGAGAAGTGGTACTTGTGTGGATAGGCTTGGTGGTTTGGTGTGAAGGATATGTAATATCTATCTTGCGTTTTTTTATTTTTTAATATTCTGAAACAATATATATGTGAAACAGTATAAAATACTAACTGGATGTCAGGTGTAATATATTATTACAAAGTAAAGAAGAATAATTGTGAGAGAGTCAGTGTTCAAAAAGTTGAAACCAGTTCAACTCTTCTTTTGATTATGGGTAAAATCTTTAAATAAAATGGCATTTTATGTTTTAATTTTTCTATAGAAAATATCTTTATGTATTCCGGGTTGATGTGACTTCCACACAATTTGGTTTCACAACTAACATGTGTGTAAGTCTAAATGACTTCAAAAAAAAAATGAGCTTGACTTTTAAATAAGTAATTGAAAAGACTTTTTTTTTTTTTTTGAGACAGAGTCTCACTGTGTTGCCCGGGCTAGAGTGAGTGCTGTGGTGTCAACCTAGCTCACAGCAACCTCAAACTCCTGGGCTCAAGCGATCGTCCTGCCTCAGCCTCCCGAGTAGCTGGGACTACAGGCATGCGCCACCATGGCCGGCTAATTTTTTCTATATATTTTTAGTTGTCCAATTAATTTCTTTCTAATTTTTAGTAGAGACGGGGTCTCGCTCTTGCTCAGGCTGGTTTCGAACTCCTGAGCTCAAACAATCCGCCTGCCTCGGCCTCCCAGAGAGCTAGGATTACAGGCGTGAGCCACCGCACCCGGCCCCTTCACAGGCTTTTATTTGATTGTCTAGCATTTTGCCTGACACAAGGGCTAGTAAATTGGACTGAAACTTTTAAGAGAATCTTTTGCCATCTTTCACACATATAATCTGCAACTACACTAAGACAGCATCTCTCCAAATGCTGACAGAATAGAAAGAATATGTCTCATCCATCATTGCCACAATCTTTGTTTTCAGAGGGAAGAAAGTAGGGCGAGGGGGCACTTAATGTACTCCACTTAGACCAAGATGTCCTCTCCTTTGATATTCTTAGAGCTTAGATCCCAGTAAGTGCTGATTGAAACAAGGACTCCGCAAACATCTGGTATTCAGGTGATCTGCCAACAGATGGTTTATGCCCCCATACTCAGAATGCCAGCCTTAAATGAAAGTTCCTCCATCTTCAGGTTCTAAAGGTAGCCATTAGCTCCAGGATTATTGCTAAACCCATGGTGGATTTTCTGTTATATTTAGGTAGCTGAATCATATTAAGCTTGACAATGGTTTGCTTTTTCTTGGCAGAGCCTATGCTTTCTCAGCACAATTTATGTAACAGCAATCTCATTAGAATTTTGTGTGATTCACTGCTTAAACCTTATAGTTTCTGCAATCTATTGCAATTCAAAACACCCTGCCCTCTACCTGACCTGCTCCATATGCCGCCCCCTCTACTTTCTGCTTGTTCATACTGAGTGTGTGCCACACGTTAGTCACTAGCTCTTTTCTTTTCTACCCTGTGTAGAAATCCAAAACGGGAAATCTACCAGTGCTCCTTTTTAATTTAAGAGTTATAAATTTTACACTGTCTTTTACAGTCATTCGTCTCTAAGTTTCTCTTTCATATTTAGGCATTGTAGAGAGGCATTATTCTGCACAGGCTTGGAAAATGAAGCTTAGACAGTTTGCCTTCCTCAGAGCCAGATATGCCTGTTTTGGCAAACGCCGCTGCCACTGGGGAAGACTGTTGTGGCAGCAGTGCTAGTCCGTGGGCAGCAGGGGGCATCGGCCCTCCCAAAAACAAACCGGGGTAGTAGGTATGAGTTAACAGTCTCAAATATACATGACCTTCTTTCAGAGGTTCAAGAAGAAAAGGTTCTTTCAGACAGCTTAGCAGAGTGGTTGTTAGTGTATGCACTACACAAACATCAGTTTTATTTAGAAAGGGGAAGAGGGTAACGAGAGAAACTAATGTGGGCCCTGCATTATATCATACACATTCCACTGTGGGATCATGTTGTTGTTAAAGAAATCCCTGGAGGGCCACTACCCTGGCCTGTACAGAAATAGTCATTTACTGAGCTGATGATGAAGAAGCCCAGAAGACAAACTGTGATGGAGGGCAAACAGAAAACACATAAAACAGCCTCCTACCATTTAGAGCCATAGTGTGTAACTTCAAGACCGTAGCACCTCTTACTCACGTGGACGACACCCAATTTCAGTGTGGCGCTCCATCTGTCCAGGGTAATGGAATCCCTCCTTTGGCCCCAGATAGGGGAAAGCTGCCAGGCACTGAGCAGGAAAGAACGTTGGTTGAGAGACTCTAGAAGAACAGGGAAAATGTTTTCCAAAGAATTTTCAGTGGCAATGTTATATTTTAAATTATTTCCTGAAAGTTTAAAAATGTATTAAGAAATGCAGAGAATCAAGAGCTTTTAAAAATTGAGTTGTTTTCCTCCAGCAAATATGCAGATGTGGCCTGGTCTTTCTGGCCCCATCAGGAAAACAGCTGCCATCCCTGCCAAGTGGCCCCGTGTCACTATTGCAGCAGATCGGGACTGGGGCACCTTTGCAAGAGCTCTGGTCAGGGCCTCCTGCTGTGCCCAAATGATGTCCCCTGTCTTCACATCCCCACATGCTGGTGTTCTGGTGACTCCTGTGTCTGGGTAGGAAGTGATCTGAGCATGGTCTGACATCTACTCTCAGATTACCCTAGGATCATTCCGTCAATGTGCCAAGGAACCAGCATTTCCACCTTCCCCTAACAACTTCCTCCCAGATAGTCTAAAGTTCTTTTTAATCCACGCCCAGATGTGCTGTGGTAGGTGAAGTGTCATGCACACAACACAGCACCTTAGGAGAGAGCATGGGGATTAAAAACTGTTACCCCTCCTTCTCTGTGCCTCACAGCAGTCCTCTCTCTTTCCACTTGGCAGGAGATCCAGGCTACCTGGTATGAGAAACTGCACGAGTGGGAGGATGCTCTCGTAGCCTACGATAAGAAGATGGACACCAACAAGGACGACCCAGAGCTGATGCTGGGCCGCATGCGCTGCCTCGAGGCCTTGGGGGAATGGTGAGTTTCATCAGGATGATGGCCTGAGTGGCTGTGAGAGACTCGGTCTTTGGATTCGAAAGGATGAATTCCCTCAGAGTCCTCACCTCAGACTCTCATTTTGTTTCCTTTGATATTTTCTCAGGAATCATCTCTCTATTCTGTCCCAGCTGCTAAATAGCAAGGCCTTCCCCCCACTCCTGGGCAACAGAGGGTCTTACTCTGTTGCCCAGGCTGGAGTGCAGCGACGCAATCATAGCTCACTGTAGCCTTGAAGTCCTGGGCTCAAGCAATCCTCCGGTCTCAGCCTCCCATAGTGCTAAGACTACAGGTGTGAGCTACCTCGCCTGGCCTTTTAAAATTTTTTTTTAACTTAAACTTTGTAATGTTCTAGGACAGGACAGCCTGGAATGTGCTCCTGAGACCTACTTTCATCTATTTTCTTAATCTTGACTGACCCGGTAAAGATCTCACGTTCTTACTTTCCAACCTTGATTTTCTTTTTTTTTTTTTAGCTCTTGCTAATGCTTTTAGGAAAGAAGGAGCAATGAATGCCCTCTTCGGGGGCTTCACCTTTCTTTACTGAATATTTACTCTGTGCCCAGCACTATGCCAGGCCCCAAGGATACAAAAGACACAAAGAACCAGGCCTTTACTGTGAGATTGATGGAAGAAGCACATAAAGAGATAGTTGTTAAAGCCTGAGAGGACGTCGACACCGGTATGAGCAGACTACTTTAGGAAGCCCACAGGAGGGAGCAGAGTGATCTTGTAATACTTCCTGGAGGAAGGACCAAGAGTCAGGAGAGAGGGAGAAGGAAAAGGGAGATGGGAAAAGGAAAAACACATATTCCAGGTAGAAGCAACAGTAATGCTTAACTCTTGGCCAGGCACCTGTAATCCTAGCATTCTGGGAGGTTGAGGCGGGAGGATCGCTTGAGATCAGGAGTTCGAGACCAACCTGAGCAAGTGTGGGACCCTGTCACTACTAAAAATAGAAAAAATTAGCCGAGCATGGTGGTACACACCTGTAGTCCCAGCTACTCTGGAGGCTGAGGCAGAAGGATTGCTTAAGCCCTGTAGTCTGAGGTTGCTGTGACCTAGGCTGAGGCCACGGCACTCTAGCCAGGGCAACAGAGCGGGACTCTGTCTCAAAAAAAAAAAAAAAAAAAGAAATAGGATAGGGCAAAAAGGGTGTGACCTACTGGTAATAAGCCAGAGGAGACTTAGCAAGGCCTGTTTGTTCAGATTCTGCACTGTGACCCTGTGTCTTGTGAGCTAAAATAAAATCTTAAGCTCTCTCTCCTCCCTGCTGACTGAATGGACTCCCTCTTGGCTAAGGGGATACCCTAAAACTGTTGCTGGCCACTAGAAGGGAAGTCAGACATGCCTCATCATGCCCCCCTCCCTTCTTGGAGACATCGTTTTCAACTCATTAACAGGCCTAAGGCTATGCAAGACAAAGCTTAAACACACCTGCAAATCCTTTGAGTCTGGGTATATGTCCTGGTGGCTTGTCTTTGATTTACAGACTTCCTTATCTTAACTTAAAACATTCCAAGCCTTTAGACAAAGCTTCATTTCCTTAACCAATTACAAATCACAGAGTCTTTAAACCCACTTATAACCTGTAAGCACCCAACCCGTTAACTCACTTCGATATGTCCCACCATTTTGGGCCAATGTACGCCTTCCGTGTATTGAGTTACAACCTTACATGTAATTGCCGTCTTCCTGAAATGTATAAAACCAAACTGTAACCCAACCACAGGGAGCCCACTTGCGTCAGAGCTTCTTGGGCATGGCTCCGGGCCATAGTCCTCAAACTTGGCTCAGAATAAACCTCTTTAAATTACTTTACAGGGTTTTACAGTCTTCAGAGAAAAGGGTGCCCCTTCCCCCACCCGTCCACTCTGCCGCAGCCCCAACTGTTCCACCCCCAGGCCTTCCACCCCTGGGAATAAGGAGCGCTCCTCTCACATGAGGGTCTTATGACCTGCTTGAAGGGATAAGGGCAGGGGAAGGTAAGAGTGACCTTTCCACTGCCATTTTCTTAAAATATTCAATATGCCAAGGGTACCGTATTTTGGGGTAGCATGTCCTGAACCTCCTTACAAGCATATACATGAATGACAGTGACTGTTTATACCTTTTGCACCCTGCTTTTTTCACTTAACAAGTGTAGGCCGCTGTTCCACACCTGCATCTATACAGATACTGCCTCATTTCTTAATGGCTACATAATATTTCATCATATCAAAAAATCTAATCTATATAGAAAAATTTTTATCGTTTAGAAATTATATACTTTGGAAAGTTTAAAGAATACCATAAAATCAAAGTAAGGCTTCTTTTTTTTAAGAGGTTTTTTTTTTTTTTAAATTGTGGCATTAGACAAAATTATTTTGAGTCAATAAATTTTTATTCAGGGAATTTCACATGTGATTCCTCCTGTTCATCAAGGAAACCTTAGTTCCTCAAAGGCTGGAGTCTTAATAGAACAGATCCTTAATCCACAGTTGTCCTGTCAGCCATTTTTAGAGTAGATGGATCTGCCTGGTTCCCAACTTGACGCCTGCCCGGAAAATGAGTGTGTTCGAGTCATATTAGTTCTACAGCTATCACACTCAAGAATAGCACAGATCAGTGGGCTATGCCAATACCTAAGATAAAGACAAATTATTAGGTCTTTCATACTTTCAGCGACTATCTTGTAGTTCCTTCTCACAGATCTAACAAATAATCCTGTGAGTACAGCAAAGTCACAAAGTTGCTATGAGACATTTCCAAGGATGTGCAGCTGCAGAAAAAGCCTATTGGGATAGACCGCAACAAAGTCAGGCTTCTAAAAGAATGGTCTTTTGCTACCCACAGTCTTTCTGTACCTAATTAAAGATATTCTTTTGGTAAACTGTTGCTTTTATTTCTTAATGTAAAGTTATTACTATAATCCAAAGATAAAAGATATTATAATGTTTTGCATGAAAATTTAATGTCAGCAAATTTAGGCTTAGGCATTGAATCACATATCTGTAGATAATAGTCTAAAATTATTTACAAATGGCTTAATTGTTTGAGTTAACCATTATTGGAAGATTCAAAAGTAAGATTTATTTATTTTTGTAATTTAACATTCCATATTCATTCTCCTCAATAAATTAAGGAAGCTTAGCTTTCAGATTTGCTTATACAACTAAAGCTATTCTTTTTTTTTTGTAAGTTCAACACGTGTCTAAACCTGTACTGTCCAATATGGTAGCCGCTAGCCATTCATGGCTATTTTTACATGTGGCTGATGTACTAGGTAGTGCAGATGGAGAACTTTTCCATCATCACAGAAAGTTCTATTGGACAGCACTGATCTAAAGAAAAAAAAAAGTACGTTAATAAGGATTAGCCACGTTATTTCAAAAACAATTGTTTCTACTTTCAAATCCATATCTTGTTAAGAGAAAGAACAAGGTGTTCTTAAAATTCAGCTCTGTTTCTCCACCTATCATTTTTAATGACAGCTTAGCATTCTATTGAATGGATATAACATAATTTATGTACACACTTTCCTTTTTTGGGATATTTAGGCTGTTTCTAATATTTCACTACAACAAACAATTTTATAATAAATTTCCTTATAAATCTAAAAAAAATTTCAACTCTAATCAATTCCTAAAATACTTTAGTATCTTACCATAGCCTTTGGATTTACATATAAATGTCACAGCTTAGCACTCAAAGTCTTTCCTGTTGTGGCTGGCACCACCCTACTCCTTTAGCCCCTTCCTCAATGAACTCTGTCTCGTAATCTGAACTCTGACCAAATTTTTTGCTCTTCTCCAAACCTCACATTCATTTGTTCAGTTCCCTGAATTGCCCTACTCTTCTGCTCCATTTTCTGCTTTGCGAAATCTTCCCCACCATTTCTTCCTCCTTGAAACCTTTCCTGGTCCCTTCCCCTTCGACCTCCCTGTTTTCAAATTAAAGATGGCCACGTTTCCTAGCTGGATTAAGTGGAGACAGCTTGGATGCATTGGAAGAGATTTGAGATGTCGTTTTCACCAATCCCGTTGTGTTGCATTTGAGGAAACTGAGGCTCATAGAAGTTGAGACAGCTTGCCTGAGGTCCCCCAGGTCTCCTAACATTGCAGTTCTCACTCCCATATTCCTCTGATATCTTGGGTCCTTTCTGGTTTTGTAATTACCTGTAAAGTGTAAGTGGCTAGTGATGCTGACCAAAGGATTTAAGAATGTTGGAGACTAAAAGAGATTTTAAAACAAAACGAAAGAAGCAGAATTCTTTTCCTGGTCCTATGCAGATTTCTGATATGGTTTGTTCAGTCAATTTTGTTTAGAGTGAAATTTCTCAATCTTTTTTGCTTTGGGCATACATCCTGAACATGCCTGAGGCAAATGTTCCCCAGAGGTGGCATCAGGAATGATCTGGAGTTATCAGGAGCTAAGGCCCTTCCCCTTTCCCCATGCTTATCTGCCTACTGGAGGATGTGAGAGCTAGGCCCCCATAGCCCCAAGGCCAGGCAGCCACTCCTGCAGCTGAGGTGAGCCAGGTGAATCCCCGCCTCACACTTTTCCCCACTAGGCCTCTAGGTCATTAAGAACAGATTCCTGGGGAGTGAGATCATGGCAGCCAACCCATGGAGGTGTTCCAAATGAAAGAGCACTTTCTAAGCTTTTTGCCGCAGGTCTAGGTGGAAAAGTCAAAGTTCTGGAGGGCAGGCCTTTTACCAAGTCCTCCCCGTGTGCAGTGAAAGGTGTCAGAAAACCCATCCTAGCTGTTGCCTCACAACCAGTCTCACATTTATTACCTTTTTCGGTCCCCCTCCCTGCCCTTGACAGTTAGGACTCAGGACTCGGTATGTTCTGCATTATTCTTGCTAATAAATGTTTGTGGGAGAGAAGAACCTGCCTCTGTGTCTCTGTGTGACTGACCAGGCTCTAACAGCTGTTCACACAGCCACATGTTGAGGGCAGTGCCTGAGTTCACTGTCAGGGGCCGCCGTTCTGGGACGCTGCTCCTGCATTGCTGCCCGCTTTGTCTCAAGCTAACAGTTTGTGGGATTTAATCAATGCACCTGCCTCCTGCTCCTAGAGGAAAAGAAATCCCCAGACCCCGGCACAGAAACAAGTGGTCCTGACAAAGGAACAGAGGGAGGTTTGCCTGCGGCCACCAGCTATAAAATTTTGAATGGTAGGGTTGGAAGGACCATTAGGAGGTCATGCAGCTTTCTGTCCTACCTGCAGAGAGGACCCCAATGAAAATACGCCACACAGATGAGCTGCTCCTGTGCTCCAAGCCAGTGGTTCTCGAACTGTGGCCCCTGGCCCAACAACTCTAGTGTCATATAGAAACTTGTTAGAAATGCACATTCTCCCGCACCACCCCAGCCCTGCTGAATCAGAAACTCAGGAGGTGAGCCCAGCCATCTGAAGGAGCTGTCCAGGGGATTCTGATACATTCAGTAGTGTGAGAACTACTGCCCTAAGCAAACCCCTGGCAGGGCCCAGGAGTGACAGTTTCTAAGTCTGGGTGGCAAGAAACCAACACTGAGCTCCTACTCCCATCACTGAGCTTCAGTAAGTGCGTGGAGCATTATGGCCACCTAGGTCCTTTTGGTCTCAGCTCTGTGTTGAACCAGAGTACTTGTGTTGCTGGCTCTCTTGATCACATGACAGAGAGACAGTGAAGTTAATATTCCCCGTACCACGTGATGCTAGATAATGTCTCTGAGCACATCTCCTGCATGTGGTTCCCTGTAAGCTCAGCCTAGGTTCCTTCAGCACCTTTATCCCCCTGCACACACACATCATCTAATAGTGCAGTGCAGCTTATGTCCCTTGAGGCTTCTGACCTGGCTCACTTGGAACTTGTGCCCTTCCTCTTGATTCCACTTTAAATGCCACTTAAAATATCCTGCAGTATGTCTTTCAGAAAGCAGGAAAAATTAAAGAGTCTCCTAGCTGCATCTTAAGGCTCACATGCAAACAGGGGCCCATATTTGCATAATAGCAGTTTAATTTCCTTTCATTCAGAAGTGGAGCATGAGAGGGCAACATTTTAACAGTCCCCATTGTAGCGCTTCCACACTCCCTGTGTATTGGGGTCTCTTAAGCACCATTCATATTTCAATATCTCGTAGTCCTCCCTAGCACTCACGGTGATTGTGCAAAATTCTGAGAATAAGCAGCATCTAGATTTCTGGTAGATGTGACCGTTGTCAAGCCTTTCTTCTGTACAGATTGATTTAATTTGGGTTTCATTTCAGAATGAAACCATTTGTACGATACTTTTTTAAGAGCCAGTTCTCCGTATAGCTTTGAGCCCAAAATGAATGTCCAGATGTGTCTCTTCAGATTGCTTTCTCTGTAGGCCTGCCAAAGCAAAAGAGCCCAGAATTCATTGGCATAGGAGAGAGGTTATTTAATATTTATGAAGGAGGCCAGATGTTCAGGACATTTCATATCACAGAGTTAGACCGAGTCCCTATCCTTGATAAACTCACTCAGACAAATTATGAGCACCAGGCCAAAAAAACAACAAATAGCCCATTCACTTCTCTATTATATGACCTAGCCGAATGTGCTTTTTATTTAAAAGCTCCCAGTTGGAGGCAGGCCCCAATCACACCAGCTCCTCTGTAGCCCCAGCTAACCCAAGGGGCTAGAGAGGAAGATTGGTAGGTTATAGCGGTGATCTGTGTCGACCTGACTGTATAATTCTTTTCCTTCAGGGGACAGCTCCACCAGCAGTGCTGTGAAAAGTGGACCCTGGTTAATGATGAGACCCAAGCCAAGATGGCCCGGATGGCTGCGGCAGCTGCCTGGGGTTTAGGTAAGGCTTTCCTGGTCACGGTGGGAAGAGGGAAGCTGGGGGCTTGCATCCAGGGAGCAAGGCACTGTGGCTACAGGTAGACGTGTCAGGTCTACAGCAGTGTAAAAATGGACTGTGTCCACCTACTCCTACGTCCTCCATCTGTCCTTTTAGCTGATGATTTTGTCTATAACTTATTAGACATGCGTAAAAATGGGTCTTCATGAGAAGGCCAAGGAAGACAGTGCGCAAGCATCGGAATGGAGATGTAGTGGGTGAGAAAAACACACTCAGCACACTCACACAGAACGCTTCTAACACCAGATGTATGGGGGTTGTCACCACATACCAAGCCATTCTCCAGTGGATACCAACTGGGTGTCCAGCAGTTCAGTTCAGTCCGATTCTGACACTGTCTGCCTGGAAGCAGCATCAGATCCCACATGTCAAGGGCCCATCCCCACAGTGCTGTCCCCCTTAAGATGCCAGTCGCCAGGTCCCAGGTTGTGACTTGTGCTTCTGACCGACGGCTATAAATCAGGGTTCTTTTTGAAATGGGATATAGAATGAAAAAAAGAGGAAAAACGTCAGGGTTCCCATAACCCCCCTGAGGTTTGATAATTTGCTAGGATGGCTCACAGAACTCAGGGAAGCACTTCACTTATGTTTACTGGTGTATTATAAAGGATACCTATGAACAGGTACATAGGGCAAGGTCTAAAGGGTCGGGAGTACCGGAGTTGGGGTTTGCCGCCACCCTTCCAGCACCTTCAGCAACCTGGAAACTCCTCATTCAAGCTTTTATAGCCCTTAATCTTCAGCCTGCCCACCCTTCCTGGAGGTCAGTGGGTGGGGTTGCAAGTTCCAACCCTGTAATCATTTGGTCTTTCTGGTGACCTGTCCCATCCTGAGGCTACCTAGGGTCCTCACTCACCTCATTAGCATAATCAGATGGGCTCATTATGAATAACAAAAGACACTCTTATCAGTCAGGGTTTTAGATAGCTCTGTGCCAGGCACCAGGGACAAAGACCAAATATATTCTCAGGTGAGAAGCAATTTGGCAAAAAAAAAAAAAAAAGACCAAATATATTTCTTATTATACCTAGTAGGATTTGTTTTTATTTGTCTTAAGCAAGTTACTGATTTCTTTTTCTCTCTTATGAATGAAATCTAGAGATAGAAATTCCCAACCTGCTATTTTGGCTCCATTGTCATTAGCCTTTTCCCATATTTCTGCTTTGCATACTTAGCCTACGGTCTCCATTTTAAAGTCCATCTCATCATCCAACATGGTTGCTGGAGCTCCCCCTGTCATGTCTTTATCCCAAGCAGGAGTAAAGGGAGAAGATAGCTGTCTATCTCCTTTTTATTTCTTAACTTCGGTTATAGAACTTTCCTAACATATATAAAAGTGAAAGGAATAGTATAATGAACCCCCATCTGCCCTTCACCTTCTCCAATGAGTATAAACATTTTGACCATTTGACCATTTTATTGTCTCTTCTCCTTGCTGTCCATCACTTGACCACCTCACTCCTACTCCCAGAATATCTTAAAAGAGAGATTTCTTTTTAACCCTACAGACATGTATAGATTTCTGACACTGGGCGCCAGCCAGGAACAGCAGCATCTGTTCCAGAGATGTTCTTCATAAGAGGGGAAAGGATACCCTGGAGGTCCCAGGTGAAATGCTTCACCTATGGAGTCCAGAGGAATGTTATATAACATTCCACCTCCATTCTATCCTTCTGTCCCTCTTGAGTCACAGAGCTTATATCCTTTCCTTTCATGAGCTCTGGGCTAGATCCGGAACATTTTTCAAAAACAAATTGCTTCCTGAGGAGTCATCGCTTGCCATTTGCTTGTGCCCAGAGGCATAGAGAATGGATGAGCTGATAGTCTGGAGTGAAAGGCAGGAAAATGCCTTGTAAAATTGGCAGCCCTGCAATTTGCAGCTAATGAAGCTGATATCTTTTCTGCAGGTGGTCTTGGAAAGCCTGTCATTTGATACATGCTCTCCCCACCAGGGAAAGTGAATACCTCCTCCCAGATGCAGTTGTTTCCCCAGTCGAACGTGACACAGAGACCACTGTGCTGTGACCTAGCCCATCTTTCTGTTATAACAGAGCCTCTTAAAATATTTATCTCCTCCGTTCTGAGGCAAAGATATTGCCAGAGTGAAACGGGCAATCTATTTGTCTAATCCTGTCCCCTGTCTGTATAATGGCCATTCTCAATTGTTTAGAGGAAAATGTAATTTCCCAACGTACCATTGAACTGTGAGGTGCTTCACTAGTAGGGCAGAAAGCGATTTCATCTCACCTAGAGGAACCTGAGAGAGTTCTCCAGGATATTGAGGCGCTGCATTAAAGCCACTTGCAGTGCCGCCTTTGCACTCCCGCGCCTGCCCTCATCTTTCATGATGCTCCCCGGGGTGGCAGTGGAGTCTTGTGTTTGGAAGACAAATGTGACTTTGTTTTGTTAAATCAATCCCCATGGGGTATAGAGGGTCTGGGCAGGATTTTGGTGCATCCAGCTCAAGTCCATTTGTCTTGTTTATACCCCAAGCTCAGTGAAAGTAACAATGGCAAGGCCTACTTGAGATGAGCCAGCCAACCACCCTGATGTATTCTGTCTGTCTGTGTGCCTAGGTCAGTGGGACAGCATGGAAGAGTACACCTGTATGATCCCTCGGGACACCCATGATGGGGCATTTTATAGAGCCGTGCTGGCGCTACATCAGGACCTCTTCTCCTTGGCACAACAGGTAAAAACCTGCCAGCAGAGAAAAGGTTATGTACTCCTAAGCACATGGTGCTTGTGTAAACAGGCTATTGTACTCCTGCCCCGGTATTTATTTGGCTCTGTGAGCTCTGCCAGCACATCAGCTGGGGCTACTTTTGTACTTGGGCGACAAATGTGTTCTGGAAGTTACCGTTTCAGTTGCTTTTGGAGTTAGCTTTTTGGATCATCATTACTTCCTTTTTATCACCTTGCCTCAGCATTCCTTGTATTAAAGAGAAGCTGTGAGTTTCACCAAAGGGGAGGATTCAGAGAGCCAGCAATCCCTACTGTGCAGCAGAAATCAGGCACAAGGGTCTTCTGGCCATGCAGGCGTGTCACGCATTGATTACCTTCCAAGGAAGCTAGTTCTTATTTGCAAATACTGTGCTAACTTGCGGAATGAAATAATGAGGTAATCACATCCACCTTGTGAAGCACCGGACTGTCTTAGGTAAAGTGCCCAGGTAAATGATCTGAGCACTTAAGGGATGGGGACACACTAATTAACCTTAAACATTCAAAAGAAGAGAAGCTCTGCATGAGGGATTTTTGATGGCACAGAAAAGACTCAAACCACAGTCCCACAGCCCCGGCTCTGCTTTACACAGTGAGAACTGAGATCAGGGCCATCCACAAGAGCTCGTGTTTGCACGGAGAGGATTGGTCATCTCTGCCAATTTCAGAGGCACTCCTTTATGCGGAGGGGGGTGCTTGGAAGCCAGAGCTGACCACCTGGAGCCATTCAGGTGTACGCAGAATCTATTGTCACAAACATGCCCAGCAAGGAAAAGTTAAAAGAAAGTAGATCCCCAAGGATGTCCTCTTGAGATGCTGTTTTACAGTCTACATTCCCTGTCTCTTGCCACCTGAGATTGTGGCTGTTATTTAGGTAGATTTTTTTTTTTTTCCTTGAGACAAAGTCTCACTTTGTTGCCCTGGCTAGAGTGAGTGCCATGGCGTCAGCCTAGCTCACAGCAACCTCAAACTCCTGGGCTCAAGCAGTCCTACTGCCTCAGCCTCCCAAGTAGCTGGGACTACAGGCATGCGCCACCATGCCCGACTAATTTTTTCTATATATTTTTAGCTATCCAGTTAATTTCTTTCTATTTTTGGTAGAGACGGGGTCTTGCTCTTGCTCAGACTGGTCTCGAACTCCTGAGCTCAAACAATCTACCCGCCTTGGCCTCCTAGAGTGCTAGGATTACAGGCGTGAGCCACCGCGCCTGGCCTTAGGTAGATTTTTTAAAGTTTTGGATGCCATACATTTCTGTCTTGGGTGAGAAATTGTATAATACTCTTCTCTAGCCATTCAGATCTGGAAAAAGATTTCTTCCCTTCTTCAGTGAGTTTCTGTCTTCATCACTGGGATTTAAGTGAGCCAGATAACTTTTGCCGTTAGTTGGGAAGCCCTAGAATAACCTTCAGCTCCCAAGTCCAGAGCACTAGCCCCAAGCCTTCTTTGTTTCTTTTCTAGTGCATCGACAAGGCCAGGGACCTGCTGGATGCTGAGCTAACTGCGATGGCAGGAGAGAGCTATAGTCGGGCATACGGGGTGAGTGTCGAATGTTCTGCACATTGTCGTTTTCAAGTCTTATTTCAGTTCTTTTTCCAGAGTGGGCTAGTGAGAACTCACAGGCTACCTGGAACATGCCTGTTTTCTCTGGTCAGCAGATACCCTGACACCAGAAGGAATGATTTAAATTAATCCTGTCTTTTGGATTGTTCATGCAGTAATTAGGTTGGAATGTGATTTGCTTCCATCAGGCCATGGTTTCTTGCCACATGCTGTCCGAGCTGGAGGAGGTTATCCAGTACAAACTTGTCCCTGAGCGACGAGAGATCATCCGCCAGATCTGGTGGGAAAGATTGCAGGTGAGCTTGGGAGTGCCCCCGTTCACCCGCCTAACGCCCACCCTGCAGGACCTGGGCCAGCCCTTGTTCCCCCAACCCCCGCCCTTACCCAGCATGCTTTTCCTGCCTCCTTCACCAGTGTGGTGCTCGTCTCACATACAAAGTAGAACACGCAAAGGCTCTTCACTTAAGCTTTAGCTTAAGTGAGAGAATGACCAATTTTCCAGCCTCTTATTACTCTTCCCTAGGAATAAAAGAAAATGTGATAAGTGATACTTATGGCCAGTCACTTGGGAATCATAACCTCATAACCTCAAAATCAGTGGCTCTCAACGTTAACAGCACAGCAGAATCACTGGGAGAACTTTTTAAAATCATGGTGCCCAGGCCATTTCCCAGACCAATTAAATCAAAATTTCTAGGGATAGACCTGGGATCAATATCTTTTTCAGGCTTTCCAGATGATTCCAAAAGCCAAAGCTAAGAACCACTGCTCTCACCACACTTACTGGCCACCTGCATCCAACTTTTTAGACGGGGTTGCCTGATGTTCTCGTTCGCCAGCTCCTACTGTTTATAGTTCCTTAGGTCAGAGTCATCCTGTTGCCTCTATTTAGACTTTTTTCCACTGCATTTTCCCCTTGTAGAGAAACTTTTCCAAGTCCTCCATCAGTATTTTCTTTGTCACATTCTGATCATTTTAGCGTGAGTAGCTGTCAATTCCAGATCTGGGAGTCAGCAGTCCTAAGTGTTCTTGGAAAGGGGGACCGATGCTTTCATTCCGTGAGTAGGTAGGATGGGAAGTTCATCAGCAGAAAAAGAGAGAAAGCCTTTACCACTCCAGAAACCATTTGTCTCCCTGCTTGTCACAATTGACCCCCTCAATTATAAGCCATTTCCTCTTGGCCAGTCCACACCTAATTCAAATTCTTGCTCCAGACCAATGGAGGTATATGCTTCCAGGCTTTTCAGTAGGCTGTGACAAAACCTTTTGACTCCAGGCTGCATTCCTGCCTAGGAAGCTTGGGATGCATTCCCCTGGACAGGAAAGAGCAGTGGGCAAAGGAACATCTATGAGTATAGTGGTTTATGGCTCATAAATGAGCACATACAGTTCTTTTGCATCTTTTATTAGTAATTATGAAATGCCCAGTGAATGTTTTGATGGAAAATTATCTCCTGGGCACCAGAAAGAATTCCAAAAAGCAAGTGTTTCCCACTTGACTTGTACACACCCGATTTTTGAAGTGCCTGTAATGGGGTGAAGAGTTTCCACATCAGAGATCTGATGAATCTTCTGAAATTCTAACAAGTAGGACTTGATCCAAATATAGACTTGGAAGGGGGAATGCATTGAATGAGTCCTGGGGAATGCACTGAATAAGGCCTGGGAGGTGCGCGTCTGACTCTACTGGGTCCAGGACACTGTCATCACCTTAACCCTTCGTGACTTCCCTATCTTGAGATAGCAATATGGTTTTCAGCTTATAGGAGGCCAAATTATTTCAGCATCTGGGAGAAACTACCCATTGGTGAGAAGTAACCAAAACAATCACTGAATGTCCTTTTTTATGTTTTTCTAACTTTCCAAATCATTGTTCTCACACTTCACGGGATGGAAAAATATGATCCAAAGCTGAAAATAAAGCATTACTCTGTGATGGAAATTTGGCTCTCGTGGATGGCTTGCTGTCAAATGAACCGCCTAGGCTGGAAAACTGCCATTCTGTGGTCAAGTCATGTAAATTACAGTCCCAACCAGTATCTCCCACAGAGTAGTTTGAGAGGCCAGCCTTACCTGCACCGGGTCTCTGCTTGCCTTGGGTTCTCCAGTCAGGGGCAGACTGCATCCTGTCACGGCTAAAAGCCTGAGATCATTGTGCGAGACCTTTAAGCTTATCTCCATGGAGGACAATTCCAAGGGTTCATGGAATTCACTCATGAAGTAATAGATCTCGGGAACCCATCTCTCCCCACTGTGTCCCTGAGTCTTCTTACCAGTGAGAGTGAGAAAAGTTCACTTTACTCTTAGCACTCATTTGATATAAAATTAGTTTGGCTTCTTTGATAACAATTAATTTGTTATTTTTTAATTTCAAAGAATTTTAAGTGCAAATTAATGAGACACTTCCTTCCCCCTCTATATATGTAGTTTTTGATCAAAGGCAAATAGAAATGAAAGAATCTAAGGTGGTCAATAGACAGGGTATCCCAAAGTCATAGTGCAAGTTTAGGCTTTAATAACTTCAGAAATATAAATGCTACCAAGTTATAAACAACATCATTTGAAAATGTAATTATTTAAACTTCCACTTAATTCGTTTTTTGAATTTTGAATGATATTCTGGGGGGGATGTAGGGGACAAGGTCTCACTGTCTCAGCCCGGCTAGAATACAGTGGCATGATCATAGCTCACTGCAACCTCAGACTCCTGGGCTCAAGGGATCCTCCTGCCTCAGCTTCCAGAGTAGCTAGGACTACAGGTGTGCACCACCGTGCCCAGCTAATTTTTTTTTAATTTTTTGTATAGACAGGGTCTCTCAGTGTTGCCCAGGCTGGTCTCAAATTATTGGCCTCAAGCTACTTTGGCATCCCAAAGTGCTATACTTACAGGCATGAGCCACTGTTCCCAGCCTGCATGATACATTTTCAGTTTAATTTCTTTGTCAGTGATAGTCGTCTTCAACCAGAAAGACTGAAGCAAAATATTAAAGTAAAAAATACATTATTCATAATCCACAAATGAAATTCAAATCATTTAATTCTCATGAGAGCCCTATGAAGTTGATACTATTCTTATTTCACTCTACAGATCAGTCAGAGAGAAGTTAAGTAACTGCCCAAAGTCGCATAGATAGTAAGTGGCAGAGGCAAGATTCAAGCTCCAGACCCCATGTCCTACCATGTCTCGAATCGCTAAGAAGTCCCTAAGAGGAATTTCACTCACGGTGCCCTTAACTTGAGAAAGCTGACATTCCATCAATGAATCTCCTTTTTGTTTCAGAGTGGGTTTTGCTGTTGCTTATAGGGGCTTAAGATATAGCAGAGAAGCCAGGCGCTATGGCTCACACCTGTGATTCTAGCATTTTGGGAGGCTGAAGTGGGAGAATCGCTTGAGGCCAGGAGTTCAAGACCAGCCCGGGCAATAGCAAGACCCCATCTGTACAAAAAATAGAAAAATTAGCACGCCCCTGCAGTACCAACTAGAGAGGCTGAAGAAGGGGGATCACCTGAGCCTAGGAGTTTGAGGTTGCAGTGAGCTGTGATGATGCCACTGCACTCCAGCCTGGGCAACAGAGTGAGACCCTGTGTCATCAACAACAAAAAAGATATAGCAGAGAATGTATCTAGTCCTCATTTCTGAATGTTCTAGGGCTGTCAGCGTATCGTAGAGGACTGGCAGAAAATCCTTATGGTGCGATCCCTTGTGGTCAGCCCTCATGAGGACATGAGAACCTGGCTCAAGTATGCAAGTCTGTGTGGCAAGAGCGGCAGGCTGGTGAGTGACCCCTACCCCATGAGGGCAGGACATGGTGCCCCTAGGCCAAACGGTTCTGTCTATAACCTAGCCTCTGTTGTTTTTAAGGCTCTTGCTCATAAAACCTTAGTATTGCTCCTGGGAGTTGATCCATCTCGGCAACTTGACCATCCTCTGCCAACAGTTCATCCTCAGGTGACCTACGCCTACATGAAAAACATGTGGAAGAGCGCTCGCAAGGTCTGTATCTGAATCCATCTGGCAACAGACCACCTTCTCCAGAATGCTCCCCTAATCTGCTTCTCACTGCCTCCTTAAAGGCCCAAAAGGAAACAGTGTTTAAACCGTCTACCTGCAATGTCAGGAGTCTCTTCCTGTTGTGTAGCTGTTTGGTCTGATTTCACAAAGTGAATCATAGTTGAGGAGATGCACATATACCATTGATCAAACCAATGGGTATGATCACGGTTTTATTTATTGGTATCCAGAAAGTGCTGGGCCATAGAAAAGGCACAATTTGTGCCCCCTAAGACAAGATGGGCTATCAGTACAAAAATACTGCATGTTCAAAAACACAGACTAGAACTTTCACAAGGCCAATTTGCTTTTTTCAGACTTCTGGTCTCCTTTCCTATCATTAACTTGGATTTAAAAGCAAAAACATGCAGAATGTAATGCAGAAACCAGGAGGAAAGTTATCTTGAAGTCAATGTATATAGAATTCCTCTTATTTTATTTATAGATAAGCCCTTGAGAAATAGAGGGGGCTCCTGGTTTTTGATTGTTTTTTAAAAAACAGTGACCCTGGATGATGGTGATTAACAAACAGTAGGTCCTGGAGGCAAAATCATCTCTATCATCTATCATCTTCCTTAGCAAAAGGAGGAGGGAGTCCCAGCTGGCCTTCTCTTTATTATTGTCCCCACAGTGGTGCCTGAGATGAGAAAGGAGTAGAACCCAGCCACTGGTGCACCAGCTGTGGAAAGATGTGATAAAATAGAAGTTGTGTCTCTGCTGCAGGCATACTTAGGAGATTCAGAGCCTGGCATCCAGAGACTGACGGACTCAGTGTGGCTGTGAATGCCACGCAGGGTGGGACCAACATCCCTCACCCAGGCACCTGGTCTTTGACTGGGATTTACTTCAACACTAATGACCCAAGTTTCCTTCTCCAAATGCGCAGTTTCGGGATTTGTTTATTTTCATCGTTTTGTTTTATTTTTCAGTCTCTGTGAGCCTCCCAGGCCAGAGCATTTCTGATTCAAAGCCTGACCTCCTACAGGCAAATAGGAAAAACAGAAGGTGCTGGATCTGAATATAGTCTGATTTCCTTCTTATGCAAAGCCTCCAAGTCTTTGAATGTCTTGCAGAAGGATCCTTTTGGGTAATATCTCAACCAAGGAGTAGCTTCTTTCAACATATGACTACAGCCCAATTTCTCCACGGAGTATGACCCTTTCTTAGTAGCCCAAATTCTGGGGGGTTTAAAAATTAAGAACCTATTTAAAGTTAAGCGCTTGGATTTCAAGCCCAGAGCTAAAGATGTCACATCTTCATAGTTGAGGAGCTTCCCAAAGAAAACTGACTGCTTAATAATTGTGCTTCTGAGCCAGGCCTGGTGGCTCATGCCTATAATCCTAGCACTCTGGGAGACCAAGGTGGGAGGACTGCTTGAGCTCAGGAGTTTGAGATCACCTGACCAAGAGTGAGACCCTGTCTTTACTAAAAATAGAAAAATTAGCCAGGCATGGTAATGCATACCTATAGTCCCAGCTACTGAGGAGGCTGAGCAAGAGGCTTGCTTGAGCGCAGGGGTTTGAGGTTGCAGTGAGCTATGGTGATGCCACTGCACTCTACCCAGGGTGACAGAGCAAAACTCTGTCTCAAAATAATTAATTAACTAATTAATTGTGCTTCTGAACAAGTCACTCTCTGAGCCTAACTTCCTTCTACTGTAAACAAAGATATACTCTTTGCCTTGCCTAAGGCAAATGAAATGTTTGGGGAAAAGCAGACCCTGGTATGCTGGAAGGCATCAGGCAATAGGTATATGTAAAGAGTTTTTCTAGACAAGACACTTCACAGAATCTAGAGTTGGGGTAGTCCTTCCATGAAGTTTCACTGAACCACGGCCATCATTCTTGCCCACAAACTGCCCATGCAGTCTAGAACCTTAGTGCTATTCCTAGCTAAAACTCTGTGGGCCTGAGAGAAGCTCCTTCCTCCGAGTGACTGCTCCTTCATTTGTAAGAGGGAAGGAATCACTTCCCCTCCACTCTTCATTTCCTGGGAATGGAGAAAAGAGGTTTTAAATAAAACATTTTCAATTCCTTGAAAATAAGTTGCCTCATGTCATAGAGTAGAAAGATACTGGATTCTTCCATGCCCAATAAGCATAATATTGGATTTCAAATCCAAACTAATAGCCAGCTTTGGCAATTTATTTTTGTTCAGCCCCTGGTTAAGTCCATCAGAGTTAAACTCTGTGTCTGGACTGTTAATGACACGCAGCTTAGGAGCTCTGAAAAGCACCTGGCATCAAAGTTCCTAGTTTAGTTCCTGCCTCCTTGATGTACATGCCGATCACACTTACTCATCAGTTACCTTTTCAGTGATTGATCTTTTTAGTACTGCTTCCCAATTCATTTTTCTTTTTTAATCAGGTTTAAGCCTGGTCATTGTAGTTCTCCTAGAAGAAAAACTAAAGGAACATTTATCACTTCCTAGATGTGGGATGCTGATGTGGTTCATTTTTCAAAGCCAGTAGTGAATAATGGAACTCCGTGAAGGCAGGTGTGTGAGGGACACAGGTGTCTTGTTAACTGTTGGAACATCTGTGTCCTGTGCCCCGCACATGGATTAGCTTCCTGATCAATTGTTTGTCACATCATCCTGGCTCTGGGTTAAGCCCTATCTCTTGATGCCAATAATTCCTTATATTGAAAAGTATCTGAGGTTCCTCCTGGCCCTCAAGCCAGCGTGTTTCATTTTTCTTCAAGGCCATCATCACTGACATGTTCTTATTTAAAAGAAAAGAAAAACACCTCTTATATTATTTACCATAGGAGACCTTTTATTTATTTGAAGTGTTGATTTTTTTCCTCTTCTGCAGCAAAAACACAGCTGCTTTTTCACATTCTCTCATATAATGTGTCCTCTCCCTACGTTAGTGGATTTAGATTTTGCCATTTTTCCATTTGAGCTTGTGATGTTTGTGCATTCTATCTCCATCCTTGAAGCCCTTTATCTTTTTGTTTTTCTGGGTTTTTCCCCCCCTCTAGAAAAAGACAGAAAAGTTTTTTTCCCTCTTTAAAAAATAGTGTGGGGCCGGGCACGGTGGCTCACGCCTGTAATCCTAGCTCTCTGGGAGGCCGAGGCGGGCGGATTGTTTGAGCTCAGGAGTTCAAAACCAACCTGAACAAGAGTGAGACCCCATCTCTACTAAAAATAGAAAGAAATTAATTTGACAACTAAAAATATATAGAAAAAATTAGCCGGGCATGGTGGCGCATGCCTGTAGTCCCAGCTACTCGGGAGGCTAAGGCAGGAGGATCGCTTGAGCCCAGGAGTTGGAGGTTGCTGTGAGTGAGGATGACGCCACGGCACTCTAGCCTGGGCAACACAGTGAGACTCTGTCTCAAAAAAAAAAAGATAGTGTGGACCCCATTTATTAAGGTGCTGGTGTGTCTGAACATGGCAGGCTTGTACAGTACTCCCAGATCTGACTCTATGTCTCTGCTCTTCTCTAGTTTAGCTATCTTTTCCTAACTTAAATGCCTCCTGCTCACTTCATGTAAAATCCTATGGTGTAAATAGATCGAACTGCTTAAGGATGCGCTGAAGATTTTGCTCCCAAGCCACCCTGTTCAAATCGAGGTCTGCTTAGCTAATGTCTTCTGCCTCTTCCACCTGAGTGCATGAGGAGCTTCACCCCATCTCTGTATTCTTATTTGAGTGCTGAGGGTTCTATCTGATTTTTAAATCTATAGTGTCCAAGGTACCATAGTGTTGTAAACAAATACCAAAGTTTTACTGGCCTGAAACAATCCCCCGTAAGCTTAATTTCCCCCAGGGCAACATATTGATAGTGATGTAAGCAGTTGTTTCAAATTACTTCATATGCATTGTTATATGAGGTAGCCAGGCATGAAACTTACCCAAGGCTTATAAAACTGGTAATTACAGTTGGCAAAAGAGAGCTAAGACTTGAGTTGAATAAATCATGACTCTTTTTGAAAAATCCAGTCCTCTCCAGCATCATGCCCTGGTCCTCTGTCCTATGGGGTCCTCACCCTGTGATCTAGGGTGTTCTGTTCGGAGAGGGGTTGACTCATGTGCCTATCAGATGAACAGTAGTTCCGTTCCTGTGAGTTGGGCCACATGCCAAGAAGCTGTCCATGCCTTCGTCCTCCTACAGATCGATGCCTTCCAGCACATGCAGCACTTTGTCCAGACCATGCAGCAGCAGGCCCAACATGCCATTGCTACCGAGGACCAGCAGCACAAACAGGAACTGCACAAGCTCATGGCCCGGTGAGGTCCCCACTGGCCTGGGGCCAGACACATTCCAGCCCTGCCAACCCAGCAGCTTCTTCAGTGAGGGGGAGTTTAAGGCTCGTTGGGTGGCTGGTTGCTGACATCTCTGTCCTTTTCCAGTAGGGATCCCAGGCAGCCATCAAATAGTGTTGCTCCAAAGTCTCTGCCACTTGCATTCCCAGCCATGTGCTGTTCTCCTCCTGGTGTCTGGCTTTAGAATTAGAATCCTTGTTTTCAAATGCCAGATATGCTACTAGTTTGATGTGTGACTTTACACAAGTTACTTAACCTCTCGGTGCCTCGGTGCCTTCATGGTATAAAAGGGATGGTAAGAATTCCTATTTCCTAAGGAGGTGTGGGGATTGATAGAGAACAACATCAAGCATTTACAGCAGTAGCTGGAATACACTAGCAATCAGTAAATGTCAGCTGTTAATATTATCATTACAAAGAGTGGAGGGGAAGGGAAGAGTAAGGGAGAAGGCATATAGCAATCAATAAGAAAAGTAACACTCAACAATTGTCACCCACAAAAATCGGGTTTGGGATGGATAAGTCCATACAGACCTACTGGCACCAGGCACCTGGTTTATGCTATCATTGAAAGACAAAGGCCAAGAAGGAAAGATGATACCTTAAAAATTTATCCCAAAAGCCCATCTCTTTCCTTCCATACAGTTGAAAATTCTCCTGGTTCCATCACGTTGCCTCCTCAGAAGCACAGTAAATAGCAGAAAACCTTCAGTGTTCCCCTGAAACTGGTAGTTCTCTTAGGAGGACTGTTTTGAGGAGGGAGCAACATGGGGCTTGTTTCTCTCATTTCAGATGCTTCCTGAAACTTGGGGAGTGGCAGCTGAACCTGCAGGGCATCAACGAGAGCACAATCCCCAAAGTGCTGCAGTACTACAGTGCCGCCACGGAGCACGACCGCAGCTGGTACAAGGTGACTTGGAGGCGGGGGCACGTGTGAAACCCAGCACCCTGGCAGCCTTGCCTGTGTCCTCCCAGGTGCTAGTAGTTACAGCTGCACTTCTGTGGAGTGGCTCTGGTCCTGTGGATTTGCTTCTGGAGTCCCTGGGCCTGTCAGAGGCCCAAGGAGCCTGCATTTCCCTTACAAGTTTAATTGGTACGGAAAGATGAATTGATTCTTTTATTTGAGAAATACTTCATACCCCGTTATTCTGTGTATGGCACTGGGGACTGCTGCTGTCTTGTAGACTCTGAGCTACTTGTTTTCCTAGGAGCATCTGGACACATGGTTAGTCTCTGGAACTGTATCTTCCCTTGGGTCATCTGTTCCTGCTCAACGTTTTTCTGATTTCCATCCCTGTCTGCTCCTCCTTAGTTAAGCTAAGACCTTTGCTTTCTTTGTTTTTGTTGGAAAGATCGGAGTAACATCCTGTTATGTTACAGGAAACTTTTCAAAAATATAAACAGAATTAGAAAATGTATAAAGGATGTGATTGACTGATGGGGGGGTAACTCTTGGAGGTACATATCTTTAGTGAGAACACACATTCTCTTTTTTTTTTTTAATATTTCTGAAAGGCCTCCTGGTAATAGCTGCTTGGTGTAGCAGGTGTCATCTATTCTTTCTAGTATCTCCTTAACTTGCTAATACTTTGTGAATTAATCCCTCTGAGACCAAAACTTGCATTTGAAGACGACAGAAGCACTTATAATAAAAATCTTACCCTTGTTTCAGCATGCTTCATTCTGTTCTGAAAAAATGTCCATTTTGTGATAGCAGCAGTATTCTCTCTAGGACAGCTCCATGTCCAAAGCTGGAAAAGTAAATCCAGTAAAAACTTGATTAACTGGAACTTTACTAATCAGATCTGTTCCCTAAACAGAGTTAACTTTTCTTCATTCAGCTTTCAGGAAAAAAGCAAATCCCAAGAAAAAAGCTGGTTCTAGGGGGCTTTAGTTTTAGTTTTTAAAAGCATTTCCTGGTATAGTTCTCTTTGGTTTTATGATATCTTCCACCATCAGTGTCGTGGCCCTATGTACATGCCAGGACTGTTTGTCTTCTCACCTTGACCCCAGGTCAGTGCCAGGTACATAGCAGATATACAAGAGGTGCTCGTTGAATAAATTAAGGTATGGGAAGACTAAACCTGGGTCATTGTAGAATTCTTACTCATCAAGTAAAGGTTAATTGTGATCAATCTACTCTTCTTAGTTAGGAGGGTAGATACATTTATGTTAAAGGTTTTTAGTAAGAGATACAAAGGAATTTTCTGATTGTCCAGGAACTCCAACCATTAGTGGGTTATTTAATGTCCTGCTGTCACTGCAAAGTTACCATACTCTGCCTCATGCTCTCTAAACCAAGCAGTGGCATGCTATAGCGTCGCTGCAGCTCAGAACCTCAGAGGTGGGAGCAGTGCTCCTTTACCCAAATAAGCACAAAGGCTTCTTCCATCAAGCAATGTCAACACTGGTTCTCTGTCAGGCCACCAGCCAGGTGCGGGCGCCAGTCGGGTGGATGAGGTCCACCTTCCATCATGCTCCTGTGCTCTCAGTGTCTTCCCTTGTCCACTGTCTTGTGACCTGTTCAGACTTTTCTCCCCTGAAATAGTGTGAGAACTGGCTGCTTGCCCCCAACTCTGCCCTCTTAAATAATCTGTTTTATACAGTTGAAACCCAGCATAGCTCTGCTTTCCTACAGAGTGAAGTGGGAGTCTGTGGCCCGGTGTGCCTGTTCCTGTCATCTGCCCCAGTGCTCAGCTGGCCTCCCTCTCGCTCCTCTCCTGCGCCTACCCCCAGCTCAGTTACATCCGTGGGCTTGTTTCCTGTGGACTGCTCCGTGCTTGCTTGTCTTTGGCCTTCTGCTTCCCCTTGCTAAGAAGTGCTCACTGCTGCCCTCTCTCTTGTGCCCTCCTTGCCCATCTGCAGCCCTCTTCCAGACCTACCCAAAATCCCCTTCTCGATGAAGCTTTCCAGATCCCTCTCCCCAGCACTCCTCTTGTCCATCTCTATTGGCCCATTGCATTCCGCCTTGCAGAGAATCGAGGTCTTTAGCTATGTAGCTGAGCTCCCTGCAAGACCAGGAGATCCTTTGAGGCAAGGCCTAGATCCTGCTCCTCTTGCTGTGCCCCAGCCCCACAGCACTGGCCACAGTACTTTACATAGTTAATGCGCCATGAAATGAATGAGTGAATGTCGAATTTAGTAAAATGCCCCATTCCTGAGGTCTCATTGAAGTGGTTTCTTGCTCTGTTGACCACAGAGAAGAGGAGGCAATCATGGCTCTTCCTCAGCCTTGACCTCATGCTCCTCTAAGCCTTGCTGTTGGTCACAGCCCTGTTGTCTGTCCTTGGCTTTCGCCCCACTCAGGCCTGGCACGCGTGGGCAGTGATGAACTTCGAAGCTGTACTACACTACAAACATCAGAACCAAGCCCGTGACGAGAAGAAGAAACTGCGTCACACCAGCGGAGCCAACATCACCAATGCCACCACTGCTGCCACCACAGCTGCCACTGCCGCCACCACGGCCAGCACCGAGGGCAGCAACAGTGAGAGTGAGGCCGAGAGTGCAGAGAATAGCCCCACGCCTTCTCCTCTGCAGAAGAAGGTCACTGAGGTACCTGTCCCTTCTTCCGCATTAAGAACTGACTAAGGCACCAGGCTTTCTGAGGAATGGATAGCTGTTAAGCTGAAAGGAACCTGAGGCTTTATCTGAAGTGCCAGATAGAGCTAGAAAATACTGCTTATCTGCCATCCCAGCATTGCTTGAGAGAGTGCTTTTGTGTGTATGTTTGTGTTTGGGGAGCTAACAGAGCCCCCAGGCTGTAGAATAAGCTCTGTGTAGTGCTTTCCCCAGGGATGAGCTCACTCACACAATGCCCTGCACCTGTGTGTGGGTGGCCGTACACATCTGCAGGTCCACTCTGAGGAAAGGGCTTGGGGGATCTGTCCTCTGCCTTTTGCTCTCCCCTTCCACCTCCCCTTGGGCTGTCAGTTCAGAATGCACCAGGGCAGCTGGAAGGCCCAGAGATCAGCGTGTTCAGAGCCTCAGCCCCACCTCCTCCTGCCATCCTGTTCAGGAAGCCACTGTCAGTCAGCCCAAGTAATAACAATTATGACTCAATTGCCATTTATTGAGTGCTTGCTATGTGCCAGCTACCGATTAAAGGCTTTTCATGCATTAACTGTTTAATCCTCATAACCACTCTTTGAGGCAGATACCATTAGTACGCTATTTTGCCTATTTTGCAGATGAGAAAGCCAAGGCAAGAATGTCACTAACATATGTGTGTTCCAACAGGATCTATCCAAAACCCTCTTGATGTACACTGTTCCCGCTGTTCAGGGCTTCTTCCGTTCTATCTCCTTGTCACGAGGCAACAACCTCCAGGACACGCTCAGGTACCGGGGAAGGGGAGGACGTAACTCTGGTACACCAACACAGAAGTCACACATAAAGTCCTCTTTCTCTTCCTGGCCCCAGTCAGTACACCAAGATCGGCATATGCGCCTTTTTCTCTGATGCAGTTTGAGAGGTAACAGCTGGACAGGCCCCACCTGTGTGGGTGAAATCTGCAGAGAATAAGGAGGATAAGTGGAGTGACAATTCCCTGTGCATGGTGTCTTATGTAAGGAATAATTAACCCATCTGTTAATTACAGCATTTCTAAAACCCCTCAGCAGCTTTGATAGGTCTTAACAAATGACCCCGATCAGCCCAAAGGTTACAGGTGAGGTCAGCCTCCTGCTTCCTTTGGTGATCTCTGATTGGCTAACTGCCAGGTGTCCCTGTTGCTACTATTCTGTAGGCAACTCCTTTTATACAAGCATATGTTTGATTCTCTAAAGGTTATCCTGGCTCATCTGTTCATGCCACGGTGACCTTTGACATGATCTGAGATGAAATACGCATTTACTGAGGATAATCCCCATGGTGTTCAGTCAGGACTACACTGCCTCCCATCATAGACACCTGCTCCCAGGGGGTCCAGAGACCAGGTGCTCTGGACCCCTTGATTTGAGTCCCTGCCAACTTTCTTCTTAAAGAATTTTTTTTTTTGTAAGGAATTTTTTTTCTAGGCTGGCTAGAGCTAGAGCTCAGTGGTGTCATCATAGCTCACAGCAACCTCAAACTCCTGGGCTCAAGTGATCATCCTGCCTGAGCCTCCCAAGTAGCTGGGACTATAGGTGCACACCACTACACCTGGCTAATTTTTTCAATTTTTTGTAGAGATGGCGGTCTCACTATGTTCTTCAGGCTAGTCTCGAACTCCTGACCTCAAGTGATCCTCCCACCCCAATCTCCCAAAGTGCTAGGGTTACAGGCATGAGCCACTGCACCTGGCCGTTTTTTTTTTTTTTTTAATTTAGAAAATGGGGTCTCACTCTGTCACCCAGGCTGAAGTATAGTGGCACCATCATAGCTAACTGCAGTCTCGAACTCTTATAAGCAATCCTTCCACCTCAGCCTCCCAGGTAGCTGGTATTACAGACTAGAGCCACGGGGCCCAACCCTTAAAGGCCTTAAAGATAAAAACAAACAGACATAACCGGGGAAACTAGGTTTTCTGTGACTTTCTCATTTTCCTTTTTCAGAGTCCTTACCTTATGGTTTGATTATGGTCACTGGCCAGATGTCAATGAAGCCTTAGTGGAAGGTGTGAAAGCCATCCAGATAGATACTTGGTTACAGGTGAGGATGGGTCAGATTCTCTCTCCTGTATGTCTTCTCTTGGAATCATGGCAATGTTCAGAGTAGCAAGGCAGTATATGTTATGTATACAGTGCTAAAGACTAGAACTCAGTCCCAAGGTCAAGTGTCCATATTTTTTTTAGTTTCTTTTAGAGAAACTAAATGGTGAATGAACAATTTCAGAGCCCAACAGCATCAACCAAAACCAGTTATAAGAGTTGATCTTTTCCTAGAAGAATAAGTGCTACATACTATGTCTTTTTGAATACCAGGTTATACCTCAGCTCATTGCAAGAATTGACACACCCAGACCCTTGGTGGGACGTCTCATTCACCAGCTTCTCACAGACATTGGTCGGTACCACCCCCAGGTATGTGGAGACCCTGGGCAGTTTCTCATCCAAACATGACCTCTTGGTTTGGTGTTCAGCCTTTCCTAAAGCTGCTCTAGAGACAGAAGTGAAGGAACCGGGAGCCCAACCTTCTATCCTGCCCCAGGAGGGTCTGTCAGCTAGCAGTCCAGTGACCCAAGGCCCTTCCTGAAAAGAAAGAGTTTCTCCAAGATTGAGTAGCCTCCTTCCTGGTAGACTCAAGTGGGTGTGAATCTCATACTCACCACTTCTTTTGTCATCCTCCTTAAAATTAGTGTCAGGCTCCTTCACACGTCCTTTCGCAAATGTCCCTTCTGTTTTTGCTTCAGGCCCTTATCTACCCCCTGACTGTGGCTTCTAAGTCCACCACTACAGCCCGTCACAATGCAGCCAACAAGATTCTGAAGAACATGTGCGAGCACAGTAACACACTGGTGCAGCAAGCCATGATGGTGAGTCCAGAGCCAGCGTGGGATGTCACTGACCCTGGTCACCTCGGCAGAGGTCTCCAGTGGGAGTGTTTTCTTCCTCACCTCAGTGCGCGTACTCCCACTGGCTACCAGAAATACCTCCTATTTATCTGAGATAGACCTTTCTGAATTTAGCTTATCCCTGGTGCTTTTCTCCTCCTTCTCTTTGACCCAGGTGAGTGAGGAGCTGATCCGAGTGGCCATCCTCTGGCATGAGATGTGGCACGAAGGCCTGGAAGAGGCTTCTCGCTTGTACTTTGGGGAGAGGAATGTGAAAGGCATGTTCGAGGTGCTGGAGCCCCTGCATGCTATGATGGAACGGGGCCCCCAGACTCTGAAGGAAACGTCCTTTAATCAGGTATGGAATGAAGAAAGCATGAAAGGACATGACCCATGGCCCTTGTCAGACTCCTTTCCATCCAGCCTTCCCACTGACTTTAGTAAGATGTTCTCTGGTAGAGGTAACAGGATACAAAAACACCAGAAATGCAATTGTCATTGAGTTACAAGAACCCTCCTGAAGTTTTAACTGGAAGATCACAAGATTCGTCAAGAGGTCATCTTATCTCTCCTGTAACTTTTCTGTACCTGATAAGCCATGCTACGGGTTTGGGGACTTCAGGATTAGAGACTTGTACAGCTTTTGCTCTCACCAGTTCCCTGCCAGTGTTTTCTGGCCACAGTAGGCTCCTAGGGGATTTCTGCAGTTGGCTTGGGGATTTAGCCTCCTAGCTTGGTTGAGACTTTGACCACTTGCGAATTTGCCCTGATTTCCCTTCTCAGGCATACGGTCGAGATTTAATGGAGGCCCAAGAATGGTGCAGAAAGTACATGAAGTCAGGGAATGTCAAGGACCTCACGCAAGCCTGGGACCTCTATTACCATGTGTTCAGACGAATCTCAAAGCAGCTGCCTCAGGTAGGATCCTCAGGCTTCCAGCAGGATTAACCATCATTGTAGTCCTTTCTGTTTTACTATCTACGAATATTCTAACACTCAGTCCAAAGCATCTGGTTTCAATTCTGCTTTGGGACAAGTAATCGCTATTAGCAAGCCATTGAAAAATACCTAAATTGCATTTAAATTCCTCCCTGGAGGCAGAACACTAAATCCTTTCGTAATTATTCACAGCTCACATCCTTAGAGCTGCAATATGTTTCCCCAAAACTTCTGATGTGCCGGGACCTTGAATTGGCTGTGCCTGGAACCTATGACCCCAACCAGCCAATCATTCGCATTCAGTCCATAGCACCGTCTTTACAAGTCATCACATCCAAGCAGAGGCCCCGGAAGTTGACACTGATGGGTAAGGACCACTGTACACCTCTGTCACCTGTTTTTCCTCCCTACCCTGGCTGAGTCCCCCTTCCCTCTTCTGAAATTACAGCTTATCATTCCCGCTACTAATCTTTCATATGCTACGTCTCTCCCGTGTTTATTGGGAGGAATAGAGGACAAGTGAATTCCTCCTTTTTACATCCTCCTTGGGACTCTTAGTTTATTCATGTAGCTGTGCTTAAGCGAAGCACAGTGGTCACTCACAAAGGCACCCAACGTGGAGGGCTGTGGTAGGCAGGTGTTGGGAAACTGATGGGGCCAAGAAGGAGGCATTTGGATGCAAACGTGGAAGGTGATGAGCTACTTTGGAAAAAGAGCTCTGGCTCTGGAATATTCTTTTTGCTAACATTATAGTCTCTGTGGGAAATGATTGTATAAAATGAACAAACTGAAATAGAAATGAAATCTCAGTGAGGTTTGTTAAACGGACTTTGGAATTTCCCTTAGGTGTAGAATGTTACCTGTGTGTGGAATGGTTTGCAGAGGCCTAAGTGCCCTGGTGGCACTCAGAGGTTGCTCACTCTTAACAGTGCTCATGGTTCTTAATTGTAGTGCGTATTCACCAGCACCAACTAATCATGGTCCACAGGTGATTGTCTCTCCGTGGACTGATGTCTTCTAATACTTAAATGTGGCTCAGTCAGGTTCTCGGATGTTTAATTAAAGAGAGTTTCAGGAAGGAACTGTTCCCAGAGGTGTGAGCAAAGTTCAGAGAAGAAGCCGAGAGCACCCAGGAACAAGCAACAGTGAGAAGCTATCACCCTCACCCCAGCCCTCCAGAGCTGAGAGGATAAGGAGCCCAGTAAGGGCTCAACCTGAGAGACTCTGTCCAGCAGAGGCTGTAGCCCAGATTGCGGGATGTAGCTGCTTCTAGGCGTGGCCGTGCCATATGGGGGGGAAGATACCCTGACATCTCCCTTTTGCCACCATGCCCACCTGCGCTTCCAGGAGGTGTGGTCTGTCTGTAGGGATCAGGCCTCTCAAGACAGGAGAGGACAGAATGGGCTGGGGAGGAGGGAATACAGAGAAGGGTAGTCATTCCTGGTCCTCAGAAACAGTTCTTGTTTTGTTTTAATTTGAACAACATTGGTCATTGGAGACCATCAGAAGCAAGGCCATTTTTTTTTTTTTTTTTTTCAGTATAGACAGGGTCTTACTCTCACCCAGGCTGGAGTGCAGTGTTGCAATCATAGCTCATTGCAACCTTGAATTCCTGGGCTCAAGTGATCCTCCAGCCTCAGCCTCCCAAAGTGCTGGGATTACAGGCATGAGCCACTGTGCCCGGCAGCAGCCATTCTTTTTCATCAATTGTAAGAATTGCTTTTTTCCTTTTGCAGGGAAAGTATGATTAGGTAAGGTACATGTAGTCTGTAAGGAGGTTTTGAATACAGTGGTGGTCCCAACTGAAGGGTTGGAGAACCTCTGATCTTCACTCACTGCTTCCCCTATTCCTTACAGGCAGCAACGGGCATGAGTTTGTTTTCCTCCTGAAAGGCCATGAGGATCTGAGACAGGACGAGCGGGTGATGCAGCTCTTTGGCCTGGTTAACACCCTTCTGGCCAATGATCCAACATCTCTTCGGAAAAACCTCAGGTATTCAGAATGCTCTGAAATGGCAAAGATTTGAGAAATCTTCTAGTTTCTCCCTACATCTATGTCATGTGGGTAGTCATGTTTCATCTTAATGAAATAAATTATAAAATTATGTACCTGGCAGGAAGTTATCCATAGCCAAGATGTCAAACACAAAAAGAAAAATTCTTCAGAATTTTAGGGTATTCTCATTGGAAAATGCCTTCAGCAACCTCCAAAATCCAGAATGGAACAATTTGTGGCAATTAGACTAGAGGTTCTGCAAGTTTGATGTGTTTTACCCCTTGTGGGATTAAAGCCCCAGCCAAACCTTTCCTATCCTTAGTACTCTGTTGCCACCTCTTCCTGTTAAAACCATCAATATAGGCCAGGCACCGTGGCTCATGCCTGTAATCCTAGCGCTTTGGGAGACTGAAGTGGGAGGATCACTTGAGCTCAGGAGTTCAAGACCAACCTGAGCGGAAGCAAGACCCTGTTGCTACTAAAAAGAAAAATTAGCCGGGCGTCATGGCTCATGCCTGTAGTCCCAGCTACCTGGGAGGCTGAGGCAAGAGGATCGTTTGAGCCTAGGAGTTTGAGGTTGCAGTGAGCTATGATGACACCACTGTACTCCAGCTGGGCAACAGATTGAGACTCTGTCTCCAAAATGAAAAAAATCCATGAATATTACGTTAAGAGGTTATTTTGGCCTCAGAAATAGTCACTTGATTATTCCCCTAAAGCCATGAGTTTGTTAGGCAAGTTGAGAAGACCAGTTTTGGTTTCATACCATCAGTGCATTTTCTGAGATGCTTTACTCTTCACAAAGGGTCCCTCACTGCACCCCTCACAATAGCCTGCTGCAGGGGGCTCATAAAAATAGGCTGCAAGTATCCGGAGCTGATCAAAAGTCTACTTTCTTTCCTAACCCTCCTTTCCTGTGGGCGCCAGCATCCAGAGATATGCCGTCATCCCTTTGTCGACCAACTCAGGCCTCATTGGCTGGGTCCCCCACTGTGACACGCTGCACGCCCTTATCCGGGACTACAGGGAGAAAAAGAAGATCCTCCTCAACATTGAGCATCGCATCATGTTGCGGGTATGTGATGAGGCAGCCAGACTAGATTGAACACCCCTTCAACGTCTTGAAGGCAAAACTCACAAGTCAGGGAATCTACACAGAGCTGCTTTTCTAGTTCTTCTCTGTACGTTTATCACTGAAAAAATCTATTTGAGGGAATTAGCTTTGAAGATGTTTAATGAAATCAGTCCTAAATAAGATAACCTTCTGAGAAACCGAAGGACCCTAAAGCCAAGAAATTAATTTTTCATCATCCTAGGGGAGGTTGGACAGATAAATGTCAGGCAACACATATTTACCTAATACATACAAAGCACAGGCCATATGGAGAAATTGTGTTTAGTAAATGTGTAAGTAAGAAGAAAGAAGAAACCTCCAAAGCTCTCATCTGCACAGAAGGGTTCTACTGAGGTGAGGCCTAGTGCTTACCTCTTATGCCCTGGGAGTTCCTGTGGTCATCGGGTTAGAGTGCTCATTGTATCTTCCCTTTTGCAGTTCTTATCTCCCTTTTCCTGTTGACCATGGTGGTGAAATTATTAGAATTCAGTGCTCCCTGGACCCCACGCCTGTTTCTTCCTGGATTTAAATTGCTTGTCTTAAGCTGTTCTCTTACTGAAAGGTTGTGTTCTGATGCAGATGGCTCCAGACTATGACCACCTGACTCTGATGCAGAAGGTGGAGGTGTTTGAGCATGCCGTCAATAACACAGCCGGGGACGACCTGGCCAAGCTGCTGTGGCTGAAAAGCCCCAGCTCAGAGGTACGGCCACCGGGCTCTTGAGGGACCCCACTCCCGTGTTGCACACCTACTCTTGACGGTATTGTTTCCCCATTCGTTCATGCACACGTGATGGATTCCTCTTTGTTGTGATTAGCTGTGGATTGTGTACAACCTTCAACAAAAATTAAATGGGTGAACCAGGCAAGTTAGATTTAGACTAAGTAGTTTAAGGTTTCTCCTGAGCTCTTTATATAAGATAGTTAAGTCTTTTTCATATACGTTAGAAATTTCCTGTTCATTTGGTTTTTTAATGTTGCACGTTTATTGGTTTGGCGTTTTTGCGTTTTTTGTTTTTGACGTACAGTCAGCCCTCCATAGCTGCAAGGTCTGCATCCATGGTTTCAACCAACCACAGATGGAAAATATTTTTTTAAAATAACAATACAACAATAAGAAATAATGTAAATTAAAAGGCAATATGGTATAACAATTATTTACAGAGCATTTACATTGTATCAAGTATTATACATATTCTAGAGATGACAACCAGGTTGTGCCCGGTTATATACAAATACTATGCCATTTCATATAAGGGATTTGAGCATCAAAGATTTTTTTTTTTTAATTACTCCTCTTTGTTCTAAAGAACATCACAGATTTTGGTATCTAAGGGGGTCCTGGGCCCAATCCCCCAAAGATATCAAGGGACAAGTGTATAGGCTTTTATTTTTCATTCGTTTAGAAACAGGGTCTCGCTCTGTCACCCAGGCTAGAGTGCAGTGGGTAACTGCTCACTGTAACCCGGAACTCCTGGGCTTAAGTGATCCTCACGCCTCAGCCTTCCAAGTAGTTGGGACTACAGGCCCGTGCCACCACGCCTGGCTAATTTTTTAATTTTTTTTTTTAATAGGGTCTTGCTATTTTGCCCAGGCTGGTCTCAAACTCCTGGCCTCAAGCAATCCTCCCATCTTGGCCCCCCAGAGCACTAGGATTAGAGGCATCAGCCACTACTCTGGGCGTGTACAGGCTTTTTTAAAAGTTAGAAGTTACCAGAGTTTTTATCTTTTCTTTATAGTTTCTTTCTTTGGCTTTATATTTGGAAAGGCCCTCTCCACCTTAAGATTATGTATCTTTTTGCCTATATTTTGTTATACTAACTATAAGATTTTTCTTTTTACATTTAAATCTCAACCCAAGGGGCCAGACGCAATGGCTCACGCCTGTAATCCTAGCACTCTGGGAGGCCGAGGCAGGAGGATTGCTTGAGGTCAGGAGTTCGAGATCAACCTGAGCAAGAGTGAGACCCCTGTCTCCACAAAAATAGAAAATTTAGCCGGGTGTGGTGGGGCACGCCTGTAGTCTGAACTACTCCAGAGGCTGAGGCATGAGGATCGCTTGAGCCCAGGAGTTTGAGGTTGCAGTGAGTTACACACTGACACCATTGCACTCTACCCAGGGTGATAGAGTGAGACCGTGCCTCAAAAAAATAAAATAAAATAAAATAAATAAATCCCAACCTAAGGCAGGCATGGTGGCGTGCACCTGTAGTCCCAGCTACTTGGGAGGCTGAGGTGGGAGGATCACCTAGCCCAGGAGTTCCAGGCTGTAGTGCGTAAGATCACACCTGTGAATAACTACTGCACTCCAGCCTGGACAACGTAGCAAGACCCTGTCTCTAAAAAAAAATCTTAACCCGATTTGAAATTTATTTTAAGATTAAGGCATAACTTTATTTTTTTAAAGATGATTAGCTACCACAACACTATTTGTTAAATAATCTATCCCTTCCCCACTATTTAAAATATTTCATTTTTATTATACACTAAATTCTTATATGCCCTTGAATTTCTTTCTAGGGCTTCTATTCTATTTCATTGCTCTTTCTGCCTGTTTCTCCCTAAGTACCATACTATTAATACCCTTCTCAGTGGCTACTTCATACATTTTTTCATGAGGATACTACATCTTTACAATCTTAAATGGATATTCTTAATATTTTCATTTACTCAAGTCTGTATGTTCTTAGGAAAAGTTTATTCATCTAAATCCTACACATTTCTGATTAAGTTTATTCTAAGGTGAAATTCATCATTATAATTGTGAATGAGATCTTTATAAGATTGTACATTTTACGTGATTATTGATGGAATATAAGAAAACAACTGACTGAAGTATGATTTATGTTGAAACTAAAGTTTCCAGATCCTTGGTTCACCTGTCTCCTGTGTTCTAGGTGTGGTTTGACCGAAGAACCAATTACACACGCTCTTTGGCGGTCATGTCAATGGTTGGGTATATTTTGGGCCTAGGAGATAGGTGAGTGAATTTAATTTGTTTCCTTTAGGCTTCTTTCTCCATTATAGTTTTCTTGAATGATTTAATTTGGTTTTATAGTGAGATATATGACCATTTGGCAAATAAATATTTGTATTTTGTACTTAGGGTTTCTTTTGCAACAGCCTTAGTCCCGTATATTACTGTGCCATCAGAACAACACATAAAACTAAAGAAAAGAAAAACTATAGTTCAAGCTGGGCACTGTGGTGCAAACCTGTAACCCCAGCTACTTAGGAGTCTGAGATCGGAAGATGGCCTGAGCCCAGGACCAGGCTGGGTAACATAGCAAGACCATGTCTCAAAAAAAAAGAAGCCATAGTTTATGGATAGTTTCTTCTTAGGTTGGCTTAATGTATTAAAAATCATATTAAATTGGATTGGTATTATTGATTGAATAACCATTTAGCAGTCACCACTATGCTAAGATAAATAATTCTATTTCTTTTTTTTTTTTTTTAATTTTTATATAAAAAATTTTTTTTTGGTAGAGATGGGGTCTCGCTCTTGCTCAGGCTGGTCTCGAACTCCTGAGCTCAGAACAATCCGCCCACCTCGGCCTCCCAGAGTGCTAGGATTACAGACGTGAGCCACCGTGCCCGGCGGAAAGTGTTTCTTAATTCACTTATCATTAATAAATGATGAGTGTTGGAAGTGTCACTGGCACAGTGAGAAGCAGTAATAAGAACAATCTTAATTACTTTGCAGCTGACAAAGAAAATGTAGGTTCTGAATCATGTTTCTCATGTAAGTGCATGACTGTGCTTCTCCAGGATGAAAGCACAGATTTAAAAAAATAAAAGTTTGGGACACATTGGAATGTGATGGTAGATGCAGGCAATAGTAGTGAAAGCCATTAATTCTCTCTGCCTTATGAATCAGTGATTTCCCCATCTTATGACTTTTGAAGGACTGGAATCTCCAGGAAGCTTTCAAGAAGTGACATTCGATGGGGCTTATGATCCCTATATTACTGAAGTGTGGCATCTATTATGCCTGGCATATATGTTAATTGTTAAATGATTTGTATTATTAAATGTAACTATATGGATTAACATTTTGAAAAATCCACTTTTTTATCACTCAAACCAATTGTAGATCTTTTTACCATATAGAAAACAAACTTGCTTTATTAGTTTAATATTTGCGTGTGTCTATACATACACACTTTTTTTTGCCATTGTTATATAAAACATCTCTCTCCGTGACATAAATTTTACCTTTTATCTTTTAATACTTATCATATAATATGGCTCTGTTATAGGCACTTTAAAAATGTAACTTCCTGGGTAGAAGTTTCCATTTCTGAAGAGTAGGATTTCTTATGGGCTTCTGGAAGGTCTATGCCTGCTTTTCATAGAGGACTCTCAACCTCTGAAACTGTGACACACTTTTTGTGTCTGTGCATTTCAGGAAAAAGAGCCAGCAGCTTCATCTGGTTGCCTGAGGGATAAAATTCTGATAGCTACTAATTCTTTCTGCCTTAATCATTATAGCTTCCAGGAAGTAAAGTGGGAAAGAAACAATTACATGTTCTTTATAGCGTGAGTTGGAAAAACTTGTCACATGTAGGCATGTTAGACATATAGAATCAAAGCTTACAATGCTTTTATGTTTGAACAGGTACGTAAATGCCTACTCATTGCATTTCTGTCTTTGAGGTAGGTTTCATGCAAAAATAATCATAAATTAAGTTCCTTTCATTACTTTCTATGAAGCTTTACAAGGCTTTAAGAAATTGCTAATAGTATTTTTAGAAGCAGAAGCAATAATTTGAAAGTACACCAACCTAGACTTTTTTTTCTACTTCTCTTCACTAATTATAGCAATAACCCTAGAAATAACAAAAAATTCAAAGAGAACTTGGAAAGAAGGTATTGCAGTGGATGTTTTAGAAGTAAAAAGAAGCATAAGGGAATGTTATGAACAAATGTAATGAACAAATTGGATAGTTTCAAAGACCTTCCCCAAGCAATATGCTTTTTCTAAAATGTGCAAAATGCAAATGCTTTTAATTCTTTCAATAGTTGCACTACTAAAAAATTCTATGATAGATATTTTGCATGTTGGATAGTATCTAAGATATAATTTAATATAAATTTACCAGACATGATTGTTACCGAAACCAATATTTTGAAATCCATAAGTCTAGCTTAAAACTCCATGCCCATGTAAAACTGGAGCTATTTGTCATGCTATTGCTACTAAGACTTTATCTAGCACAAAATATTATTCATATTTTGAACATTAGATTTTGATAGTCATGAATTATTATGAACATTGCTCTGTCACATTTGTCCATGTAAATCATTTTAAAGTTTGCTGCTTCTTCATGATATCATGGTACCTAGTGAGAAATTATTACAATAACTCAAGATATATTAGGTACAACCAAAAGTCAATTCAGGGAAAGAAATTAGCTACTCATCATTCATTACAATGAAATATAATTTATAGAGAAAAATGAAACATAAAATGTGATTTTGCTTTACATCTACTAACTGTAGAAAACAAACAGAATCATTATAGACTTGTGAAACTACAAGCTTATAAAAACTATACTATTGGTTCAATATATTCCTAGGTACTTTATTTTCTTTGTAGCTATTGTGAAAGGCATTGAGTCTTTGATTTGGTTCTAAACTTGACTGTTGTTGGTGTAGAGGAATGCTATTGATTTTGTAGGTGAGACTTTGTTGAATTTATTTATCAATTCCAGAAGTCTCTTGGCAGAATCTTTGGGGTTTTCTAGATATAAAGTCATCTCATCAGCAAAGAGTGATAGTTTGACCTCCTCTCTCCCCATTTGGGTACCCTTAATTTCCTTCTCTTGCCTGATTTCTCTTGCTGGGAATTCATGCACTATGTTGACTAGAAGTGGTGACAGTGGGCATCCTTGTCTCGTTTCAGTTCTGAATGGGAATGCTTTCAATTTTTCCCCATTCACTATGATGTTGGCTGTGGGTTTGTCCTCTATGGCTTTCATAATATTGAGGTATGTTACATCTATACCTATTTTGTTAAGAGTTTTTATCATAAAACGTTGCTGAATTTTGTTGAATGCTTTTTCTGAATCTATTGAGATGATATGATCTTTGTACTGGCTTCCCTTTATGTGGTGAATCACATTTATGAATTTATGTATGTTAGACCACCGTTGCATCCCTGGGATGAAGCCCACTTGGTCATGGTAGATTAGTTTTGTTGATGTGCTGCTGAATTTGGTTTGCTAGAATTTTATTGAGGATTTTTGTTTCTATATTCATAAGGAATATTGGTCTAAAAGATCTCTACAAAGAGAACTATGAATCACCAAGGAAGGAAATTGCAGATGATGTAAACAAATGGAAAGGCATATCATGCTCATGGTAGATTCGACATTGTTAAAATGTCCATACTACCCAAAGTTATTTACAGATTCAATGCAATACCCATGAAAATACCAATGTCATTTTTTGCGGATCTAGAAAAAATAATTCTATGCTTTGTTTGGAGCTATAAAAGAGCCCAAATAGCTAAAGCAACCTTAAGTAAAAGGAACAAATCTGAAGGCATCACTTTACAAGACTTCAAGCCATACTACAAGACTATAGTAACCAAAACAGCATGGTACTGGCACAAAAACAGAGGCATAGACCAATGGGACAGAACAAAGAACCCATATATAAAACCATCCACATATTGCCATCTGATCTTTGACAAAGTGTACAGCAATATACACTGGGGAAAAGACCTCCTATTCAATAAATGGTGCTGGGAAAATTGGATAGCCACATGTAGAAGATTGAAACAGGATCCATATCTCTCACCACTCCCAAAAATTAATTCAAGATGGGTAACAAACTTAAATGTAAGACATGAAACCATAAGAATTCCAGAAGAAATTTCTGGAAAAACTCTTCTAGATTATCAGCCTAGGCAAAGAATTTATGAAGAAGACCCCAAGGGCAATCATAGCAACAACAAAAATAAATAAATGGGACTTGATTAAATTAAAAAGATTCTGCACAGCCAAGGAAACAATCAATAGAGCAAATAGACAACCTACAAAATGGGAGAAAATACTTGCATGCTATACATCTAATAAAAGGCTCATAACCAGAATCTACAAAAAACTCAAGCAGAGCAGCCAGAAAAAAGTCAAACAACCCCACTAAAAAGTGGGCAAAAGACATGAATAGGAACTTTTCAAAAGCAGATAGATTAATAGCCTATAAACATATGAAAAAATGTTCAATGTCACTAATCATTAGAGAAATGAAAATCAAAACCACAATGAGATATCACTTAACCCCAATGAGAATGGCTTTTATCAAAAAGTCCCAAAACAACAGATGCTGGTGTGGATATGGAGAGAAACACACGCTGCTGTTGGAATTGCAAACTAGTGCAACCTCTATGGAAAACAGTAAAGAGATACTTCAAAGAACTCAAATTAGAACTACCATTTGATCCAGCAATCCCACTACTGGGTATTTACCCAAAGGAAAAAAAGTCATTTTATCAAAAAGACACTTGCATTAGAATGTTTATTGAGGCACGATTCACAATTGTAAAGATGTGAAATCAACCAAAGTGCCCATCAATTCATATGTGGATTAATAAAATGTGGTATATGTATACCATGGAATACTACTCAGACGTAATAAAAAATGAATTATTACCTTTTTCAACAATCTGGATAGAACTGGAGACCATTCTCCTAAGTGAAGTATCACAAGAATGAAAAAACAAACACCACGTGTACTCACTATTAAATTGGAACTAACCAATCAACACTCATGTGCACAGATGGAAATAAAACTCAATGGAAATTATGCAGGTCAGTGGGGGTAGGAAGGGATGGGTGAAGTCATAACTAACAAGTACAATGCACACTATCTGGGTGATGGGCACACTTACAACTTTGAGTCAAGCAGTACAAAAGCAATCCATGTAACCAAGACATTTGTACCTCCATAATATTCTGAATAAAAAATAAACAAACAAAAAACAACAAAAATAAGAACTATGCTATTAAGAAAACAGTATTAACTTCATTCTCTGAAGAATGTTTATAGGTTTTGATTGTTTCTCCAATGATTTGACTACATTATTCAGAGTCATAGGAAATTTTTATATGCTCTTATGAAATTAAATATTATCCTTAAGCCATAAAAATATTTTTTAGAAAGACGATGTCATTAAAATCAAATTACATAATTATTAGTACATGACATGAAATAAGATCAAAATTAAATATGAAATTATTCATTGACTATAAAATGATTTTTTGAATAATCAGAAAAAAGTCATATTACCTGGCCATACTTGGCTGCTAAGTGGAGGGGAGTCCAGTACTGGTCATCTGCTATATTGAGGTCTCCACCATGCTCCAGGATGAGAGATACCACCTCCTTGTAGCCACTTGCACAGGCCATGTGTAACTGCAAAGAAGAGATATTTCATTATGTAATATTTTAAAAATAAGTAGTGATCAGTACAGTTCATTCAGAAATCAATACAGTGATATCAATACAATTTTAAAGAGAACTATTTAATAAAATATTGGATCTAAAATATTTGATGCCATAAAACAAAACAACATTCATGTAATTTTATTTATTTGGTGTAACTGGATGTCATTATCATTCTTTGAGAGAAAGCCCATGAGTTAATTATTGATTATTTTCTTTCTGAGTCTGATAATGTGCACTTTTTCATGTAATTCCTATTCCCCCAGTGCTCCATTCCACTAGACTCTGAATATTTTAAAATACAAAATGTAATCATTCTATAATTTACTGCTTCTTGCCTGAAAGTCAAAGATTTAGTGATTAGCTCTAATAGTGCAGGCACTATACTTGGTGCTGTAGAAGAGGAATTCAAAGCTATATCTAAAAACAGAAAATGTGTAAATTGTGACACTTACATACATGTAATAGCCACGGGAACACTAAAAAGGATTAATTAATTCTGGCAGGATTTAAAATGATTGTGTAGTTACCATTTTAACATTCTCCTAGTTTCTAGTTTAGTTTCGTAACAGTACTTGAAGATTAGAAATGAGATTTTAGGAGCTATAATGATAGGATCAGTGTTTGAAGAATTTTTTTATGTTTTTCAGATGGGGGAATTCCAGTTTCTAAGGTAGCAGCCTTTGTTTCTATGTAAACTATCAACACACTCAATTTAACTGAGGTTACTAAGTAACTACATGATTTATTTCATAAACATAATAATGAAGAAGAAGAAGCAATCAGGAAAAAAATGATTTAAAAGTAGAAAAATTAATGACATCTTCTAGGTTTGGTAGCATGGAATTTTATAGCTCTCTTCCTTTCTGTTTTTATTAAAAAAATGAAAATTATAGTAAAGTCAAAAAAGGCTAATTAAATGTATACATTTTTATAAAATTTAGCAGAAACATTTATTATTCTACTTTTGGACTTTATGCCTTTTAATCTACAGTGTGTATATGTATGTTTATTTCTTGTACTTTCAACTACATTAGAACAACAAATATATTTATCTAAATTACTGCACAAACATTAAAACACTAAGTTTAACATCAATCTTCTCATACTTTGTTACATACAAAATTTGTCTCATTAATATTCTAGCAAACAGTCTCAGGAACATTATATCCACAAGTATCTCAGAAAATTTAATTTTACGTACTTGCTCTCCTAGAGAACTAATCTTTTACCTGCTTCTAGATTTATTCTACATTATTTGAATAATCAGTAATTTGCAGTTACTCTACGCTAAATGCAATAACATTTGGATCTCAGAAGGTTTCCATGTTTAGTATAAAAATGAATCTATAAAAAAATGAATCTATAAAATAAGTCAAGAATGGGTCCATTAGCTGGTTAGTACTGATCCTAATGACATCAAACTCACAGGGCCAACCCCTGGAGGAGGGGTTTCACCAATTAGAACTTAGTCTGAGTCTGAGCCAATCATCTAAAGCACAGTTGAGAAGGAAAAGACTAGAAGTCCTGGATCACTATCTAGAAACACTCTTCAGAGTACTGGCTACCAGTGACATAGATGGAGTCTGGCAAATTTAATGTCAAGTAATCCCAAATCAGAAACAAACAATAACAAAAGAAACCTAATTGAATACTTCCACTTCATTTTAAGAGATAACAAAATTTTTTAAAATCCTCGTAATAAAACACGAGGAGCTAAGAGCCTTTTCCTTGATTCTACAGGCAATCAACCTCCAAATCCACAGGCAAATCACTAGCCTCCACGGTGTGTAGTTTCTCATCATCATTAAGAGCATGTTAGAGTTAAAAACATATAAGACAACAAAAAAATTCTGTTTTCTGAAATGGCGTTTGTACTCCTGTTACTTGTCCTGACTATGGCTAGAAGATACTGGGTGCCTGAATTTCGCAGTGTTTATCACTGTGATGTCTTAGGGTATTCCTCTCCTGCTATTTTAAGGGGTCTTGTGAGAAACACAGAAGTGGTTATTGTTCATCCCTGAACTAGCAGTAGCATATTTGGAAGCAGAGTTCCTACGGAAAATCACAATTTGGAAATCACCTATCTAGCCACAGTGCAGAACAAGACATTGATGTAGCTTCACAAACATTAGGTATAAAAATTATAAGTTATTTCTTCTGATCTTTACGACCTGTGACACTGTTGTTTCCCTGAATTTTCAGACTTGAAGCAGCGCAGAGAGTGGACACCCCAGATAGCCATTTCATGCCACACTATATCAGCCTTTGGTAGGCCATTTATTTCATTTAATTATAGTTTTAACTGCTAGAAAATATAATATAGACCTCTGATCCTTTTCTTAAATTAACGATTTTCCATTTTAACTGTCCTGGGCAATTTGGTAGAGATACAGTGATCTGGTTTTGATTCCTGTGTGGAAAAGTAAAGGGCAAGAAATGGTCTGGCTGTCTGCTTTGCAGTGCAGGGAAGGTGGTTTTGCTGATACACTGTGAACCACATGCACCCAGGAGTTCACAGGGGAAGCAATGTGTGGAGGATTTTCTATGGAGAAGCTGTGGTCATTTACGGTTATACTTTAGGGGATCCTGATGGGGTGAACACAGCTTAGTAGAGAGAACCTGGAGCATCCCCACTTCCTGAGAGCTGAGCAAGTGTATGGGGCCATATGGAAGAGCTGCATCCACCCCAGTCTAGTGCAGGCTAGAGTTTCCCAGGGATGAGGTGGGCGGGTGGTATCTGAAGCTTCCTACATCCATATAAGAGGAGGAATCAACTTCTGGCCCAGGAAGTACAATGCTATCTCCAGGAAGGTAAAGTAAAAACCTTGCTCTCACTACGTCTCCTCTTCCCCATCTCCCTTTTCCTTCCCCCTCTCCTAACGTTAGAGGAGCTTAATAAAGGAGTGAAGCTTGCAGAGAAACGACAGAGGGGAAACAGTTGACGACGTCCACTCTCCCTTCCATGGAATTTGCAACCTGGTGCAGCACTGAGCCAGAGATGGGTTCAAGATTTAACTGAATCGGAGCCCTTAACACCTGGGCCCGGTGGCCCCTGCAAGATCTGTGGGTAGAATTCAGGGGGTGTGCAAGCTCGGGTGAGAAAAAGGCTAGATATATTTTTTTTATAATCTATAACAGAAATTGAGCAGATTCTTCAGTGATGAACACAGGCAGCAAACTTGTGATGTTACCATCAAAAGAAATCATGATGTTTTCATATTACATTACAGTTATAGCATGCATCTCAAATAGCATTATGGTCAACACCATCTTAAAATCGTGGTAGCTATTAGGTCTGCTGCTTAGTGTATTGATAAAGAAGCACACGCATTACATAATACAAATTTGATTTTAATATTATGATTACTATGTTTCAACATAATTTATTTTCTTTGTAATTCTATATGGCATTTTTTATTACATTGACAACATGATTTTGACAAGAAATCCATGGGCTACACCAGATCATCTATGGGTAATCTGGTCCAAAAAGGTCAATAACTCCCTACTTAAATTGAGAGTTTTCATCATTATATGGGACTTCACATTCTAATCGCTAAATTGAGGCTATGTTTTGTAACATAAAGTGACCATCGAAGCTTTATTCCCTAAAAATGACCAGAAAATGGATGACTGTCTTCATAACTAAGGGATGAACCAGCACTATTGAGATAATGAAGGGAAACAAAAATACAATTGCTTCATATTTGCATTTCTTGAATAATTCCTTCCTAATACACTGAGCATATAAGTCTCAATGCCAGATGTGCTATATTAAATTCTGTGCTAAACAGTAAAGAATCAGTATCTTCATTGTATATACGCTAATTTTTACAGTGATATTTCACAGTATTTATACACTTAAATTCAGGAATTTATTTTCACATCCTCTGAGACATAGTGTTTTTTTAAAAAAAATTGCATCCTTCGAGGCTTCTATTAACTTTTAAGGAGAATATTAATGCAAACTAAAAGATCCTTTTTAAAAAGACATATATTTGGTTATTTTATTGCATATTCTAACAAAGGAAGAAAAGGCACTGTAAAACCTACTTCACTAAAAGTTTACTTCCATTGAGCCTTTTGTTGTTGCATCATTTTTCACATAACAATTTAACAGTAGGATAAATTATGCCTAATTTTGAACCACAACTGACATTCCAACTCAGGATATGGAAATCGATTTGTGAACAAAAGTGTCGCCTTATCCTGGTCTCCAGCAATAGAGGAATACACTATGCACCTTAAGGAAAAGAAAGCACCAGGGAATGGCAGCCATTAACATAAATAGATTAGCCAATTCAGACCTGTGAATCAAACCACACTGCCACTTGCTAAACGCTATAATCTTCAAGGGACAACTTCCTAGCCTTTTGTTCATTGTCGCTTTCTTGTTAAAAGCTCAAAGATGATCACCACAAGGTTTAGTTATTACAGAACAATTATTTGCAACATTTATGCTTTCTGCTCAATAAAAAGGACACAAGGAATGTTAAAACTGAAGAAGGTTGAAAATGATAGCAATTTCTGGCTCTGTATTGATTCTTTCAATAGCTTCTCTACTGAAGTGTATATGCTCTTTAATTTGGCAGTGATGAAGTGTGTATTCTGTTTTTATTTAGCAATGATTTTTTTAAAAAAATATAAAGTTGTAAGATCTCCTACCATACAAAGAAACAAAGGCTCTGTTGCATTTATATTATGTGTTAGGTGTCAGTTCATTGCATGCAATAAATGAATTATCAATTAAATACCTCACTGCAATCTGACTTTTGATCCTACAAGTCCACTGCAACTGTCCTCCAACAGGAAACCAAGGCCCTCCAAGTTGCTAAGTCCAACAGCCAATCCACACTCTCCACTTCCTCGACCTCTCGGCAGTATGTGACAGTTGATCCTCCCTGCCTTTCATCATGCTTTCTTCCCCGGGCTCCTGGGATGTCTCCTTCTTTTGGTTTTCCTCCTGTCTCTGGACTTGCCCTTCTCACCTCATTTCTGGATCCTGCTCTTCTCCTTCCTTTCCAGGGCTTACCCCCAAATCCTCTTTCCTTCTGCACTGAATTAGGTACTTCAGCCAGTATCAAAGCTTTCAATATCATACATAAACTCATGTTCCCAAAAGTCTTTCTCCAGTCTAGAGATCTCTTGAACTCCAGACTCCGGTCTCCAAACGCAAACTCCACGGCACCATTAAGACGGTGAAAAACACCTCAGACATAACTTCTTCAAAACTCACCTGATCATCCTTGCTCTAAACTTGCCTTGTCATTGATGTCACCTCCGTCACACCGGTAGTTTAGGCTGAAAGAACTTGGAGTCACTCAGAAGTCTTCTCTTCTTCTCATACCACACATCCATCAGGAAGTGTCATTGGGTTTTTTTAAAATATCTTCTAAACGTAACCACTTCTCACCACCTCAGCTTCCACCTCTGTTGTCTGAGCCCTCAATTACTGGAAAAGCTTTGCAACTGACCTCCCAGCTTCATCCCTGCCCTTTGACAGTCCTTTCTTTTCTTCTTCTTCTTCTTTTTATTTTTAAAAGCTTTTTATTTTGTTTTTTACAGCATTGTTTTATTTGGAAAAATTTAAACCCACAGAATAATTGCAAGGGAATTACAATGAGCACCCATGTACTTTTTACCTGGATTCATCAGTGGTTAACATTGTGACACATTTGTATTGTGCCTACGTGATGGAATGCATCATCTTCACTTACAGTCCTTTCTTAACACAACAGCCAGAGTGAGGGATCCTTTTAAAACTGAAGTAAGATCGTGCCCCTCCTTCCTTCAGAACTTTCCAATGTCTTCCCGTCTCACTCAGTAATTGTCATAATCCTCATTGAGGCCCATACAATCCCATGTGATCTGGTCACAGCTACCCTTCTCTCCCCATTTACTTGGCTTCAGCCATATGAGACTCCTTGCTGTTTCTCCAGCACACTACACTTGCCCCTGCCTCAGGGCCTTTGCACTGCTCAGCCTGGCACGTCACTCCTTCACATCCAAACTTTGCACTCCCTTCCTTCAAGTCATTCGTCAAAACTGTCCTTGTGAGGTAGATCTTACCCATCTATCTATCCCAAATGACAACAATACAACCAACACGTCACTGTCTTGTTTTATTATTTTCTCCTTTGCATTTATTACTAATATATATTTAGTTCATTTATAGTACATATTACCCATTTTCCCCAATGAAGTGTGAACTCATGACAAAAAGATTTTTGTGATTTTGTTCACTACTATTTTGTTCCTAGCATGTGATTAATAATATTTCTTCATTAAGTTAATGAAAATTCTTTGCCAGTTGAGTGGGTTATTTTTCAACACTCTCTAAACATGCTTTGTTTTCTTTTCTTATGTCTTAGAGTTATATTTTTTAATGGTCTTCTGAAATTTATAAATTTATAAACATCAATTATAGATGACAACATTTAGAAGACTACACTTTTAAAATTTTACAGATTTTGGAAGGCTATAAAAATAGCAAAATTTTAAAGTTATAGTCTTCTAAATTTTGCCTTCCAAAATCTCTATTTAGTTAGAGAATTTCATCTAGAGGTCACAAGGCACTTAATCTGCATTTAATAAATGTAAAAATATGTCATATCTCACAAAAACTTTCCAGATGACAAAACTCCTATCCATTTAGTTAAGTCACTTTTCTCATCAACTGTCTTTAACCTCACATCACATTTCTTCCATGGAAGAAACCGAATCACTGATTGCAACCATTTCTGTGCACTTCAGAGCTTCATACTTTTTGCTATTCTACTTTACTTTCTCTCATTTTTGCCCCTCTGTCTTAATACATGTCTTTCTGTTATCATTAATTTTAACCCAAACATACCTAGGTAAATTTTATGAGTCAATGGGGCAATATATTCTTATACTGATGACTAGATATTATGATTATATTAAAATTAATCCAAACTTAATCGCTCTGTTTTTAATTTACTGCAACAGTGCATGATAGCAAGAAAAAAGTAATGATAGGAGTTTGCTTGAATTTAGAAATTCATTCATGAAAGTATCTCATACTTCATTTTGCTTAAAACTAAAATGAAAGCACTTTCTTATAAGTTATACCTCAAAAATTATATTGGCAAAGTATTGCATAAAATTATTTTAAATTTGTGGGAAAAATATATAGAAGGATGGCTTGAACAAAATATATCAAAATATACACATTGGCATTCTCTGGGTGGTGGCATAAGTATTTTGCACTGTCTGCTTTGCATATTTGTGTGTTTCCAAAATTTCTACAATGAATATGTATTACTTTTATGATCATAAACATTTTAAAGATTAATTGTAATCAATTCTATGTTTAAAAATCAAATTCTCTATGTAAACAATTTCTGAATCAAATATATTAACTTACCAGAGTTACTCCTTCATCATTTTTCTCATTAACGTTTCCTCCAGATGATAAGAAGTGTTTGACATCTGTTAACATACTCATTGGTCTCTGAAGCTTCATCTGGCGTAGTGAGGTCAGATCCACTCCTAGGGGGAAAAAGAAGCTTTCAGTTAGAATGTAGAGATGCTTCTCAGCTGATGGGGGTCAACACATCGCTTTCTCTTCAATTCTTTCAAGATGTTCTTTGCAATTTCTCTTCTAGTTTGAACTCTCATTCAGAGCATTGAAATTGTTTCTCTTTACATACATTCTATTTCCAACGAGGTTATAGTCTTTAAAAAATAGAAAATGTATCTTTTTTATATCCCAAAGATATCATAGAATGCCTTATATATGGCAGGCTATTAATGAAGATCATCAATATACACTGCCCCAAATACTTTCAAGTACTTAAATTGAATTGAAAGAAGTTACAAAGATATAACTTTTATGCTTTATGATTTTTCCCTCAAATATTTGCTCCTAAAAGCAATGTAGTATCCTGTAATAGAAAAAGGACTTTAGTATAAAAACTGGAAATATCTGAATAAAGTCTGCAGTTCAGTTAATAGCAGCATTGTACCAATGTTAACTTCTTAGCTTTTAAATGTATCATGGCTAGATAAATAATTAACATCAGGGGAACTTATGTGAAAGGAATTTGGGAACTTTCTGCACTATCTTTAGACTTTCCTGTACATATTAAATAATTTCAAAATAAAATATAAAAGGATGTTCCAATTGAACATTTCATGGCCATTAATAAATATGACTAACATTGAATGAAGGGCCTATAGTCTGACTTAAGTGTGGTGAATGATTTATGCACAGAAGGCTCAGGACTGTTTTATCTCCTGTTTATACCTCGATTTTAACTGCAATTTTGTGATATGTAATTTCTATGGTAGCTTGTATCTCTTCACTTATGCTTTTCCTGTTCCTAGCATTAGTTCCTGGACAAAATCAGTATGTACTGTGGGGAAATAATTCATCTTCTTCTAAATGAAAATGGTGATGATGATGGTAATGATATCTCCCACTCAGCAGGTATTTGCTAAGAACCAGCTACTCTTCTGAGCACTTTCTTTCTCTTATCTGGTGAACCCTGGCCGCAAACATCAAGAGCTATCCTGGCACAGTGGACCCAAGAATAAACCTTGAACTGATGTTCCTGGAGGTGCCTGGTCTGCAGTTTACTTCCTCAGGTTGACTCTGGGAAAGTTATTTAACCCGTATAGGCTCCAATATCCTTAATCACTCATATAATAATATATATCCCAAAGGGTGAAGCTATAATTAATATTTTAAGATCTGTCTCCTTGACAGAGACCATGTCAAGCATGTTGCTTATCCTCTGTCCTTTTTCCCCTTGGGGGCGCTCTATGTCTGCCTCGCTCTGAGCTCATTCTCTTAATCTGGATGGACAGCAGAGCCAAGGTGCTTAGGAGTCGACCTGCCTGGGTTTCAGTGTTGTATGCATATCCACTACTGCTTGTGCCAATGTGGGCAGGTAATTTATCCTCTGCCTCAGTTTCTTCAACTTCAAAATGGTGGTAATAGTTCTTGCTTCATCAGTTGTTATGAGAATGAGTTAAAACACATAAAACATGCAAAGTGTATTTGGTTTACAGTAAGCACTCAAAAAAAGGAAGCTGTGATTATTAGCCCCTGGCATGTGGATCACATGCCTTTCATTTGCATGCATTTTTCTTTGTAATAAGGAGCATGGAGTAACCAAACAATATAAACAAAATGCAATATTTGAATAATGTAGCTTGCAAATATTCTATAAAAAGCTAACTAATTTTAGTAGAAACATGAACTAGGAACACCCATAACCCTTCCTCAGCTTCTGAATCATGACATGCTATTTCAAAAGAACAGAATTCCCTAACGGAATCATTTGAGGCCTGTTACGAATGAACTAAAACTGTCACTCTAGTTTTATTTTTAGGATTTTGGAATTTGATATGTGACTTAATTTTGGAAAACAAAAATTAAGAAGTTTTCAGATGTCAGCATTCAGTTTTGCATGTTGATGTAGCAGAATCTGATAGTTGCTATAAAGTGACATTATTTTGTTAACTTTTGTAATGTTGCAATGTTTACTAAAGTATGCAATTTTTAGAGAATTATTTAAGTATTTAAAATTGAGTGATAAAACAGAACATGATAAAAACAGAACAAGACTTGTGATGAAATACACAAATTACAACATAGAGACAAGAAATCATTTCCTGTAGCCTCATTTACAATACAACATATTATGGGAAAACAATCTAGTTCTGGTCACTGCTGTGAAGATATCACAGAAAATAATATGACATTGCATCATAATATCTTAAAACTTAATTTTGAGACAAATATGATGTCAATTAAAATGTGATTTTTAGATTTTTGTTGTAGGTTCAGAAAAGAAGCACAAATTTTTTCTGGCAATACAACACAACAGAAATTCTTTCTCTTCATGATCAAACAAATTTCTTTAACTGCTATTGGATAACACATACCAAGATGAATAGAGCTCATAATAAGTTTCCTTTATAATGGATAATAAATAGGCCAAATCTCAATTTTTAGAAGAAATTTAGTTCTCTTTTCATATCATTTTCTGAAAAAAATTAATACAAGGTCTCCTTAGATTTACTATTTTGCCAGGAATCTGATAATTTCTTACAATAAAGGAATTAAGGAACAAAATAGTTTACTTGAAATTCACAAATGCTACTGTTATTGCCTGATTTCATTTGGTAATATCAACAGATAAACTTGTGCAAAACTGAAATTCTCCTAACACCTCAAGTCAATCTGAACCCTGACTTAACTTTCCTTAACTGTCCCTCTTAAGGTAATATTGTTTTTGTAACAATTTGACTTTTCCTCTCCTCTTTTCTACATTGGGGTAACTCTATTCTCTTATTATTATAATTTTACGATTATGTTGAAATTATGCTGAATTGTGCTGTTGTATACCCCACCACCAAGTTCTAGGAGGATATTGCTCCATCTCCCATAGTTTTTCTGAACTCCTCCCGCCTTTGCATTGGTCCTCTGTGTGCCTGGGCCATACAAACACACTTGGTTTCCCTGTTCCTGGGCCATCACGCCCCTCACCTAAAGTTTAGTGTAAGCATCACTTCTTCTGTGAAATCTTCTGTAGTACTCTTGGGGAAAATTATGTCCTTACTCCTTTGTGTTTTTATAAGATCTGCACATACCTTATTTTTATTTATTATTATATGTTATTGCATCCTCATTTGGTTATACATAAAACATCACCTTTGCCCTCAAAAAGGAAACACAACTAAATCAGCATTTGCAATTAACTATATTATGACACTTCCCATGATTTTAGCAAGGGATTCTCTAAGCTCAAAGCATTGCAGTTAACTCAAATTTTTATCTTTATTGTAAGCTCCCGAAGAGATCCAAGAAAGCAAGAGTTGAGCAAGCAAATAAAGAAAGGTGGTTCCAGCAAAGAGAAATAACCATGTCTAAGCCAACAGGGTATTACTATCTCCACTCACTCCCTCTTCCCCAGCTCTGGCAGCAGGCATAACCCAGGACAGTCCCATGTTCTGTGCGATGCACTGTAACTCCAACTGTGCGTGATTCTAAAGAGGCTGGTGCAGGGATAGCAGTTTGAACAAACTGCATTAAGCAGAAGAAAGACATATGACATTTGTGACCTGATTCATCCAGGAGTCTTCTGAAGAATGTGTGGAGAGGGCTAAACTTTGGGCCAGAAAATGCATTTTGGACGAGGCTATTGTAATAATCCAAAATAGAAAGGCCAGTGTCTCAACTAAGGCAGTAGCTGCTTGACTGGGGAAGGAGGTGGGCACGTTAAAGAGACATCAAAGATGTAAAATCTGTAAGATTTGGTGACAATTAAACAGGAGGGGTTTGGGATAAAAAAAAAAAAAAGGTGATGTTAAGATACCTGGCTTCCTGGCCATAATGGTAGAATATAGAATATAGGTACAGTATGAAAGAATAACAACAAATTCCATGTTGATGTGTCATTTGAAATGATCTGACATCCCAGTCAAGATACTTATAAAAATTGCACATACAGGACTGAAGGTATCGAAAGATAATTAAGCTACAGGAATGTCCCTCGGAATAGGCAGGTGGTAACAACACGAGCAAAAAGGTGAGATGCCCCCACGACAGTGTGTGGAGTGATAAAACAAGATTCTCAAAGACAAAGCCCTGGATATGGCCAGCATTTAGGGATCTGGATGGAGAAATGCAACATCCAAAGAAACATAAGTAGAAGCTCAAAGAGGGGAGAAAACTATGGGAAGATTGTTGCATGAGAGTGTGTGAGCAAGGTCATGGAATGTCACAGAGAGAAGAAGTAATAAAAAAGAACAGAAAAATAATCACTGGATAGAAAACCAAGGAAGGTGATGGCAATTGTTGCAGGGGCATTTCCAATGGATTTGTAGGGTTAGAAGCTGAAATTCAGTGGACTGAGTAACAGGAGACCAGGAACTCAAGACAATAAACATGAGCTACGTTTTCTAAAAGGATGGGTTTGAAAGGAGGGAGGAAGGACAGTGTGTGGTGATGGTGGCAATACTGCAACGGCAGCTAAAGCTTTTGGTTTCTTTCACGGAGATGTATACATATATCACATTCATGTATATGTGTGTGTGCGTGTATGTATGTGTATATATGATATATCTACTTATGTAGACGTATATATCTTTTGTCCTGGACCACCTTGGGCTCGCCCACCAGTGCTTTCTTTCCTTGCTGGTTCATTTTATAATCGATTGCCTTCCTCCTTGCACGCCAGCTGGTTCGCCTTACACTGGAGATCTAATATTCATCAAATGCTCAATCGGCTCTCCGTGGTTGTCTCATTTTACAGGCTGGCAGGCTCAGGCGGTGAGCCGAGGTTAATTGCTGTGCCTGAGTCTACAGTGTAAGTCAGTGGTGACAGCACAATTAGGACTTGTGACCAGCGATTTTCCATGTAATCAGCTTGTTCATGACATCGCCTGCCTCCTCCTGCCACGTGCATCCTGATGTGACAGCGTGATAAGCACTCTGATTTGAAACCCTATGATGAAGAAAATTCTAGGATTGCAACAATCTTGCAATGCTGAAATACTACTACTAATAATAAATAATAATAAAAATCTCATCTTGGAATATCAGGAATTTCTAAGGACATCAGCCCAGGCTGTCACAGCAGATAGCTCGAAAGTGGTAACAACAAGAAGGCCAGAGAATAAATTGAATTAAACAGTATTTACCCGGAACTATGGCAGATGATATGGATAAGTAGGAGGGAGACCAACAAAAACAGAACCAGATTGTGAATGAGGTGCGGGAAGGGCAGATGGGTGGGAGGCAGGGGCCAGAGCGGCAGCAGTGACAAGTGACAAACAGAATTAAAAATTTAATAGATATTACATTGAGTTTGTTCCAGCACACATGTATTTTACAAACTGATCATGACAGCCATAGTAGTGACAGATTTTCTCTTAACCATTTAAGAGTAAGTAGCTTCCTCGTTTTTTTTTTCTTAATTATTTCTTAAATCAACCTCCCCAAAGAATATACTTATTTTTGTTCTTTACATAGGATAGGTAATGCAGATCTTGTAAATACTAAAATTTCCTATCAAAATACTTTAATGAGTTCGAAAGGCTTATAAGACAAGTTAATGCTTTTCAAATAAAGATAATTTTATGTTCTGGAAAGAAACATTTATTCTGTGGCTTCTAGAAATTAAGAACAGTAAGAAAAGCAGGAAATAATAATCTTACCGGACTGACATAGCTAAACGAAGCACGGCTGAGTTGTTATTTTTTAGTTGTTTTAATTTGGCATCAGGAGTTTTATTTTTTAAACCACTTTATTGAGGTATGACTGCCATACAGAAGCTGTTCATACACAGTGTGCACACCTCGATGAGTTTGTAGATAAGTGTACATCAGTGAAACCAGCACCACGTTATATACCATAAACATATTCGTCACCTCCAGGCTTCCCCCCACCCTCTTTCTTTATCATTACGATTGTTACTATTCTGTAATAAAAACACTTATCCAAAGATCTACCCTCTCAGCAAATTTTTTTTCTTTCTTTTTTTTTTTTATTTCAGCATATTATGGGGGTACAGATGTTTAGGTTACGTATGTTGCCCTTGCCCCCCCACCCCCAAGTCCGAGTTTCAAATATGTCCATGCTTCCAGTGATGCGCATTGCACTCTTTGTGTACGCATATACCCGTCCCGGCACTTACAGTACCAGTAACTAGAGGCATCATCACAGCCAAGTTTTTCATGCGAATTCAGAATTGTCTAGTACACGTGAAGTTTTGCAAAGGTCTCAGTGATTAACTTTCCAAAAGTAAAATCTGCATAACTTCTAGCTTCGTTCTCTTTAGAAGTAATGGAATAGGTCTCCATCAAGGCACAGCTAACAAGATTTGAAGAAAGCCAGTGAGCTCTCCTACAGGAGACAGTTTTGAGGCAAGAGAGAACTGTGGATGACGACTGAATCCACCGCCAGCCTGACCCCGTGGCCTCTGCCCGACAGCCCTGACTCTGGGACCGTCAGCAGCAAGCGGCCTGCACACGGCCACCCCAGCCGAGAGTCGGGATCGCCATGCTACCCCGCTTTCCTGGCTTTCACAGTTCATGAGACTATGCTTCTAAGAACTCGCTGCCGCTAAGTACTGATTATTATTATTCTAGGCCATGCTCAGAATAAACCTTTCTTATAGGAGCGATCTGGAGGAGGCAAAGGGTACAAGGGGACAACGAGGCAGATGTGAGTTTTTCTTAGAGACAAAAAGGGTAGATTCATAAGCAGCATGTGGCTCTTTTAAATTGTAAACTTTTTCTCTGGCCAAGGGTCATCCTTGAAGGGATTGGAATTTCTTTACTGTCATTTTATACCTAAAATGCAGGGGGGGAGAGGGGCAAGCAGAAACATAATTCTTTAGTTTAATATCATCTCGGGCCCCGGGATTCAAGTATCTCTCACCTCCCCGAGGCTGCGCTCACTCGTGCAGTTATCGCTGGGTCTGTGTAATTGTTCGCCCTTCCTCGGGGAGCGCATCTGGGGGCTCAGCCTCGATTCCTCAGGCTGGCACGGTGATCGTAGGGCTGTCTTCTGATGACCTTTGTGTGTCAAAGTGTCACAAAGAGTGGCTTTGGGGACAATGTGTAAACGGCCTTGGACTTAAGCTCTCACTTGCGTGTAATTCTTACTGGGACCACCCGCTCCTCTGAGAATACACTTCAGATGACCTTGCTCTGATTAGCTCAAAATTCAATTGTGCTGGTTCACTTCCCTTCCCCTCCCAAGGGAGAATAGATTATAATTACAAACCCAGTCCCACTAATTATGGACTTCAGATGCCTGTGAAATGTTCCTTTGTTGTTGGCGTCTAGATTTCTGCTGGCTTGCAAAAAATTGCATTGACTAAACCCCAGTGAAGGGCAGCGGCAGCAGCACAAAGCGGAAGAGAAAAATACCTTATTTTACAGCATCTGGGGAAGCCGCAATGATCTGAAGTTATATAAGCACACGTGTAAAAATGAATAGACCCATAATTCCACCCATCTACTTCTTCCTGCAGTTTTACAAAGCTTCTGCCTACCGTTTTCATCCAGATAGGTCAGTAGGATAGAGCTGGATTCTGTCCCTTCCACGGCATAATCCAATGGGATATTTCCATTAACATCCTGGAGGAGGAGGTTGGCTCCAGCCTAGATAAAAAGGAAAATAAATAATATTACGTACTGTTAAAAAAGCAGATTAAAAGTTTCCCTTCAACCTTAGCTGGAAAGAGATCCAGAAATAGTTTATGTTAGATACAACCCTGAAGAGTCATGTAGGAAACTACAATTATTTTTTTTTAAGACAAGTATGTTAATTGACTTGCAGAGACTCCAAAGTTCTCAAAAGGTTCCACTGACCCTTGCAAGACCTGGGTCCCAGCTACCTCTCCAGACTCCTATTGCTAAGCCCAAGATATCTAATCAGTGTCTGCTAACTCATGCCTCTGTGTGGGTTGTCCCTATGTCTTGTCTTGTTTCTAATGCAGTAGAAGTGTCTGATGCTTCAGAAAGTCTAAACGGCAAACTCCTCTATGAACAAGCTGAACTTTGATCTTCCCAATCTATCCTATAAAATCTTCCCGCTCTTTGTTCGCCACAGAATCTCATCTGGGAGCTCTTCTCACACTATCATGTTTCAATAAAGGTTTGTGCTAATGCATCCATGTTGGTTTTCTCTTTCCAGAAATTATTTCCTAACAAAAAGCATCATTTGTAGACGTTAATATATTGACTATATTAAATATGGTGATTCCACATCTTTTAGCCTCAAAATGCCCTTTGACACAGCTCAGTCCCTCTGAGCTTTCCTGTGTCCTGCATTGTCCATTCCAGCTTAAATACAATGATAGCTTTGCCTTCACTCTTAAAAAAATTGGTCACATGAATTGTCACCATTGCTTTATGTTCTTTAATGAGCTCTATAAAATTTATCAGGCATGGCTAACATCTTTTCTCCAAGGGCATGGCATGAACACATACCAATTGTCCAATATTTCCCATATACCTCCCCATATAAACTTGGGCCAGACAAATGAAAAATTTCCCCTAATCCTTTTACAGAACAGGATTCTGTGTTGCAAAGATAACATAGTTCCTCTTATTATATCTGAATTCATAACTTTACATAAAAATGTGATTTATATGCATAATTTTATATATCAACATTTAGGGTTTTGCCTTCTTTTATTCTATATCTGCAAAGATCTTTCCTCTACTTTTGCAAGTCTACACAGATTTCCAAAGAACTACTCCAGATATATTGTTAAAAAAACCTAAAACAAACAAAAAGTAGGTTAAAGTGGTAAAATATATCATATCTTAATATTTTCACCCAAAATAAGTTGTATTGCTTGCCCTACCATATTGGGTGTCCCATATTACATTTTCTATAATCATATAAAGATACTCCTTTATCTGAACAGAGAAAATAATATATTTCAGATCTTCACCTACCTAAGACAAGCATGTAATTGTGAGGTTCTAAAGACTTTTAATTATCTTTTTAATTTAATTCTAATTACTCTGAGTTTGAAAAGAAAAACTTACTTCAGGCACATTTTTTAAGTAGACTTTATTAATGATTTCTTTCCTTCAGTCTTCAAACTACAAGAATAAGATTTTGCATTTCTACTCAAATATTAGTTGTTAAAGATTCAATTAACAAGAGACAGAACCACAGGGTGTCATTACTGATTTCAATATTAATTGTAAAATCTATTCTCCTAATCAGTGGTGGGCAGTCTTTCCCAATCTATAAATGCTTCAAGTAAAATCCTATAAATGCCAAACACCTGGACACAAGGTGAGAATGAATGTAAGTAAGAGTCACGTACTATTAATCACAACAAACATAAATAGGAAAGAAACGTGGGGATAAGAGCAGTGGTGTACTTGGAAACAATATTTCCTATATGTTAAGAAGTGATGAGGCTCTTTCAGGGAAAGTCTGACCCTGAAACATGCAGCTGAATATTTTAGCTGGGCTCATTCACTGAAAATGTCCACTCATTAATTGTTTCCTCTTCTGTGTTGCTAAATTACCAGGCTTTATTCCTGATATAAAAGCCAGCCTTTCTGAGAGTTGATAATTTCCCTGGTCACAGATTAGGTCTTAATCCTCCTTCTATTCCTAAAACCTACCATCAGAGTACCTGGCACATGAGAGCTCCTAAAAAATTTTTATTAAAACAAATTGAAAAATAAGGAGTAATAAAGTAAACTAAAAGAAATTATTAAAAATGGAGGCAAAGAATTGTCATTTTTATAACAATACTTTGTAACTAAATTTCCTGACATTTATTTTTAAGGGTTTATAGATATAATTACAATATCACTATACTTGTACGTTTCCTACCTTCAATCTTTCCAGATAGGTGACATTTGTGACTTTCTTTCCCCTTCTTCCTTCCTTGCTCTCTCTTTTTTTCTTTCTTATTTTCTTTCTCTTTCCTTCCTTTTTTTCCTTTCTTTTTCTCTTTCTTTCTGTTTAATTGCAGAGAAGCAAAAAGCCTATTGAATTAGTCACCAGGCAAACTTTTTGTTTATCAGATGTCAGTAATTTCATGATTAATATACCTGACAGCTCATATTCTTAAATATTTCATAATTAATTACTAAGTTTTCAAAAATTTGAAAAAAAAATGCCTTCCTTACTCTCTCTCTAGGTAGACAATATAAGTTAATTTCAATGTTTTTTAATTTTTTTCTAAACTTTTAAGTTCAGGCAATCATTTTGAACATTGAATTCATGATGGCACGCAGTTTTGCTAAACAAAAAATAAAACTTAAAATAATGTTCCCATTGCTCAGTGAGCTGCCACACATTACACTTAAGCAAAAGGGAAGGACATTTTTTCCTGTATTTAATCCACCAAGGTCATCTGTTCTCAATGGACCACTTCTGCATTTGAGGGGGAGGTGCTTTGTCTCTGTCAGGAAGCGTAATTCCGAAAACATTGAAAATTAAAGGAATGATTTCAGGTCCTATTCTGTGCCAGTCGTCAATTAATGAAAGCCAGGTCCACCCGTCTTGGCTCCGCTGTGGTAGTCCTGGTGCTGGGCCTTGCAGACATTTCTCCTTTCCTGGATGGAACAATTTGGGTGCTGTAAGTGGAGGGCACAGGTGACACACCGCGGACGGAAGGGCTTTCTCCTCCTGGTTCTTGCCCAAGGGCCCAAGATCTCCTCGTCTCCGGTGTGGCTGTATGGGAGACCCAGTCATGCACATCCTTCAGTGAGTTTTTATAGCATCCCAACAGGAAGTTTCTCTTGTGTCCCAGCAAATAGCCTACAGATTAGTTTTGCTGGCCACTCAGTCAAGAGCTCCTCAGCAGATTATGTGGGTACCTCAGTTTCCTGGTTGCTAGCCCTGGCCTGAGGCACCTCCCTGAAGTTTTTTGCCATCCTGAGGGCCGTAGCCACATTCCTCTCCAATGATGTCTGACTCTCAGCCTTGGGGAGAGGGCTCTTCCAAGAGGATCTTTTCACTCGGTTGTCTTCCTCAGGCCCAGAAGTAGCATCTGCTCCCACATCCGCTGTTCCTATATTCTTCAGAGTTATCTTGATCACATTAAGCAGTTATGTATTTTTCACTGGTTAACAATTATTTATATTCATCTTTCTTTTTAAATTTATTGGTGGGATTTCTGGATCTTGGCTGGATGCTGACAGGACATCTTTCAAAAATGGAGTGGTCTAAAGGCACAGAGCCTCAAAGATGGGAGAACTGCAATATTTTGCATATATCTCTGTGTGTGTGTGCATGTGTGTGTGTGTGGCGTATATGGGGATTGCAGTCGTGGTCCTGCTGGGCTTGAGCACACAGCTGAGGCCCAAGGCAGTGAGCAATGGGATGTCAGTCATCCATAACATGTAGTGGCATCACACTTTAGTTGAATGTCCTTTGGTGTAAACTGAAGCAAGTGCGTTGGGAGTTAAAGTGGCTGTAGCACTTGACAATTATGGCAGAAATAATGATGACAAAAATGGGTGTGTTATAGATTCCCCTGAGTGCATTGCAAAGCTTACAAAAACAAAAACAAACAAAAGCCAAGCCCAAGCCCTTTAACTATAAGCTCAGGTCATAATGAGATCCAGAAAGGTTCTATACAAACCTTAACATAATTTTTTCATATTGAGAGCTGACATTGCTGAAAGTCAAATACAAAATTTAATTGCACAAGTTGCTGAATTATAATGTCAGTTGAATTCACAGTCTCACCAAATTTTGTATCTGAAAGTTCCCACTAATTGGGATGAGGTGGGATCTGAAAATGTGCAGTGAGGATATGATTGGACTCAGATGACACAGACAGCCGTGAACCCTCAAGTCACCATGAGAATCCCTTCCCAGGGGAAGTAGCTTGCCCTCCTGTGCCTGAGGAGATTCCTCTTTGTTCTTTGGCTTAAAAACTTTGTGATGTACTAGCACAACGTCTGTGGAAAGTAATACGGAGATACCTCAAAGACCTAAAAGTAGACATGTTTATTATTTTTAAAAAATATGTTCTCTCAAAGAAATTCTACTGCCGAATTTTCCATATTAAACATGTATAATTTGAGAACCTTGAAGGTGTATTGAATGATTGCTATTTCATCCCACTCTTCTTCTTTGCTTGGTTTACTGAAAGGTAAGTGTAACTCCTCATCAA
>CAUYSK010010213.1:0-20566 GCA_963575035.1 Avahi laniger | reverse complement strand
TAATTTCTTTCTATTTTTGGTAGAGGTGGGGTCTCACTCTTGCTCAGGCTGGTCTCGAACTCCTGAGCTCAGAATGATCCGCCCACCTCGGCCTCCCAGAGAGCTAGGATTACAGGCGTGAGCCACCGCGCCCGGCCCCCTTTTAGCACCTTTTTAATTAATGCTAGATTAACAGAGGCCCTGAGAGATTAAGTAATCTAATTAAGATCACTGACTAGCTCAGGGAGGGATAGAGCCAGGATTTACATGTGAATCAGCCTGTGGGAAATATGATTGCTGCTCTCTACACCAGATATTTTATAGTTTCACAGGTTGGTGGAAAAACTTTTTTTTACCTTATAAGCTTTGGGGCAGAGAGCAGGAGACCACAGTGGAGAAGCAGCATGACAGTCATAACCTGCATGAGGTAAAGTGGCTGAGATGTGGTGGGTGTTTATTCTGCACCAGGCACTGCCTTCATATTCAGTTAACCCTCCCAGCAGCCCTAAGAGAGAGACCTCTACTGTTCACCTCTTGAAAATGAGAACACAGACTCAATGATGGTAGGAAAGTTGCCTAAAGTTACAGAGGTAGAGTGTGGTGGCACTCTCTGTCTGACTCCCCAGCCTGTCTTACCTACTGCATACACCAAATAGTATAAAAATCATTTGTTGCTAGCTAAACTTTGAAAAAAAAGAACTTGAAGATAGAAGATGTTTAAGCAATTCTTAGGCCAGTGCTAAAAATCAGAGATAAGATTGTTTGATTACTTAATATGGAATGGTTTGCAATATGTCAGCACTGGAGTGCAGTATGTGAAGAACCATCACATGTTGATTGATGTAGCTGAGATACTGATTAAGAGCCTAAGTGAGAACCATGAATATGCAGGCATATGTGACAAACCAGAAAGGCAAGTAAACCAAAGGCCCATTTGCCTGAAGACCTCAGAGTCTCCTGTGAGATGTCATGTTAAGAGAAGGGACATGAGTTCAACTCTGGGGGAATGGCAGCACTAACTTGACAGCCCTCTAACCTGTAACTCAAACAGAAAAGAGGAATTCTCCCTCGCTTTACAAAGGGGCTCCATGCAGTTTTAACATCTTAGGTTTCCCAGTGACTGCTCTGCAGCAGGAGGTCCAGACACATAGGTCATTTCCAATATGTGTCTGTCTGGAGACAGCCGACTCCTGGGGAAGAATGGAAGTGAGTACCAGTGTCCAGCAGGGGATGGGGACTGTCCAGTTATCCAGAGTAAACAGCATACACCCAGCAGAGCATCAGTGACAAATGGGTCCCCCTGGGGGACGTTTCAGAGTTCTACAAGTCCTGATTCGAGTGAGGATTCAAGAGTCAGTCTGCATGGTACTGTTAATGTAACCCAGTTTATGCCCATAGTTTGTGTGATCTAGACAGCAAGAAAGAATTCTTGTATTAGAGACATAATGTCTCAAAGAGTGCAGGATTACAGAAAGGGAACAATAACTGACAGATGGTCATGGGGATATCGTTAAGTAGAGGTGAAGTATAAAGCCGCACTCCGGCAACTAAAACTTTGTTATTTGAATCAAGCAAATGGGGGAAAACAGCCACCTGGATGAATAATAAGAACTCCTTCCTGAATAGAACATTCTCAGATATAGATTCACTCAGAAAGCCAAACAAGTTCATATTTAAAAATGGAAGACAAGGCAGTAGTGTGATGGGGCAGAGGGTGGTATACCAACAGATGGGGCCAAATGGTTGGCCTCCTTCTTGTACCACCCCAATATAATAGGCATTAAATGAGCTTTTCCATTACACCCAAAGACAATCAGGTGATCTGAACATAGGCACAAGCACAGCAATGGAATTACTTACAGAACAGGTTACTCCTAACACAACAGCCAAAATGCCTTAAGTCCCTATTCCAATGTAGCTTATTTCTAGTTTCCCAAATTACCTGGGAAAACAAATTATCTTATAAGCCAAAACTTGCTTGGTGAGTTTGGAAGTAAAGCAAGTAGAGGTGATAGCTTGGTGGTTACCGTGCTAGCTCGCAGAGCAACAGAACATCTCCTCTAAGGAAGGCATCGCATGGGCTCCCAGATTCAGCCCTGCAACTGTGTGGCTCTGATTCCCACTCAGCTTCTTTTGTGTCTAAAGTGTCTTCAACTGCCATAAATTGCCTTATAATATTATCAAAACAAAATTGACTTTAATTCACTTTAGTTAAAAATATATATGTGTGTACGTTCTCTAGCATATGTTTTGAAGACATATTAGAAAACTAAATTGACAATATTAGAGTTATAGACCTTACACTGGTTAAGAATCACCACTCTGAGACCCAAGTAGCAAAATTCAGTAACTGTGAATGGAATTAAAAGATTTAGTTGTCCTCGAGATACACATAGGCCAACATAATGTCAGTTGGATTAGCAGTGCTTTTCACCGTGTGGTCCTTCATCTGAGTCCATGGAGCCCAAGAGTTCTAGAGAAGGAAATATGAGGACCACAAGTCCCTTGAAAAGATATGAAATTTGTTAGCCAGGCTCAGTGGCACATACCTGTAGTCCCAGCTACTTGGGAGGCTGAGGCAGGAGGATTACTTGAACCCAGGAGTGTGAGGTTGCTGTGAGCTATCATGACACCACTACACTCTATACCAGGCAACAGAGTGAGACTCTAAGTAAGTAAGTAAATAAATAAATAAATTTAAATTTTAATTTTAAAAAGTTATGAAATTTGTTGTGGATATGCATATGTACATTTTTCTGAGGAGAGTCAAGTTTTCATCAGCTTCTCAAAATATTATGTACTTTAAAGATATTTAAGAAGAATTATATGAACTTTGACCTTTATATATTCTAAAACCAAACAAATGTAGGAAAATTACACTTCAACACATTTATACCATCAAGGAAATTTTTAAAAATATTTCATTAATTTTTTTGAGTGGAATCATTTCTCTTGTTCAAATAAAGTTAATCCTTCATAGTTGGACCTCATATTTAAAAGAGGAAGGCCAATGTTATTTTTCAAATGAAACATAAAGGTAACTTAGCTGATTTGAGACGAGCTTTACTGGATACCTTGCACAAAAGATGGAAGTTTCTGAGGTCAGTCTCAACAAATATTCTTTTCTCCTGTCTCTTTCCTCCAGATTAGGTAATTTTTCAGTTTTTACATTCTCAGGGTGTTTTTGTTTCTTATTCTTGTGTTATTGTTTTTGTTTTGTCCTACTGTGGTCGTTGGTTGGTTGTTTGGTTTTTTTGTTCCCGTTTTTACAGTTTTTACACAGAGTATATCAATGAGTAGGGCTTTAGGTTGATTTTTTATTCATTTTTTTCTTAGAAAGCTTTTCCTTAAACTTTCTCCTATTTAACCTGCTGATTTTCTGGATTTTGATATTTAACTGATTTATAGAGAGTGCACATTAGGAAAGATCCATTTTCTTAGTTTTAAGAAGTCAGGGTATTTTAGATCCTACTCCATTATGTATTGAGATGATAAAAATCCATTTTTAAAGGTCACAGAGTTCCTTGATAGAAGCCTCTAAACATAAATCTCTCAAAACAAACAAGTCCAAGTTGGAGGTCTCATTGGCACACTTGGGCTGTGGGTTGCTAAGATGATAAGGCATTGTTAAAATTCTGCAGAGGGAGGAACGCTATTTATTTAACACTTGTTCAAAGTGTAGTTTTTGAGCTAATTGGAATGTGACTTTTCCTGCTTCCAAAATGACAGTTATGAGCCCATAAAGTTAACCAAGGGAGCCAAATTGAACTTAACTCTCTCCGTATTATGCTTAGTACCCAAGGAAGCTAAAGCAGCAAAAGGCTGAAAAAAGAAAGGGATGGGGGAGTTTGATGCAGGGGAAGAAGTAGTTCTACAACCAAAAACATGGGATTTTTCTGAACTAGTCAGTTTATTGCCATCAACTCTCTCATTAATAAATCTCTACAGCATTCACAAGTATATTAATTCAATGCGGGAGTTAATTTTACTTGAACAAAGTGGAGCAAATGTGAGTAGATCATATCTGCCAAAAATTTTAATAAAATCATTGAGAATTTTTATAGAGACAGTTCAGAGATTGACATAATTAATTTTTGATAGTAGGTGGGTCTTCATCCCCGAATAGAGTAAATTGAAATGTTACCTTTTTCCCCAGGTGATCATAAAACTAAACAGTGAATTAAAATATCTGAATTTTTATTGTGGTCTTGCCACAATCCAGGTAAACAAGTCATTTGACTTGTCTTCACATTTCTGAAAATGAAGGAAGAATGGTATTTTCTTTCTTGCGGACTATACAACATTTTCAAATCCGAAAATAGCAGCAGTGGGAGCCAACGCTGTTTTCCAAAATCCCATTTTGCTAACTCCAGCGTGGGCTCAGTAGGCCCTGAGGATATGGGACAAGTGCTCTCTCTGCTCTTCTAATTAGGTCAAAGTGCTCCTCTCGTAGGCATCAGATCAACAAAGGTGGAGATGTCCAGACAAGGACGCAGGTTCTCCTCCTCACACCTAGCCAACCAGCCCGCAGAGGACGAGGCTGAGTCATGTGGGCAGATCCTTCCCGAAGACTCATCTTTCCAGTTCCAGCCGTGGTTCCCTCACCCACTGCATACCAAAAGTCTGCCTCCTGATGTGGCTACTGTCAGCTCAGCTCTGGAGAGTTGCTGTGATGGCAGAGAAATATTTTACTTTAAGTCATACTTTTTTTTTCTTAACTTCTAACACATTCCTTACTTAAAATGACAAATAAAACTCCTGGCCCTCCTGGCCTGCTCAATTATTAGTAAGCTAAGGAATTGCCCACGTTGCCTCACAGCCAATTGAACTGCAACATTCAGCTCATGAAAATAACTAGGCTGTAGCTCATTATTTTAGTTACTGCAGATGATTTAATTAGTAGGCTATCCATCTAATCTATCTCTTAGCAATTAACTAGCGCTTACAACTCCAAATAAAAATTTTGTGTATATCTACTTAATCGAACTAGACAGAAATAGGCTAAACACAGAAGATTCGTTTTCTTCCAACCAATGTTCTCTCCTATACTAAAAATAGAAAATGTCCGTAAAATTTTTGATATTTTAAACAAAAGTACTTATCATTACATTTATCTTCAACCAAAAGGCAGACATCACTGAAGCCCCAGAATGTGACTATACAAGCTTGCAATGTTTTCTGAAGATGCCATCATCTTGCTGTCTTTCAAAGAAAGATAAAAACAAGAAATGGAAGGAAAGATGTTCCCCATAGTCCTTATTCCCTGGTGCTCAAGAACAGAGGTTTTATGGGCTGTATCACATGCATGAAACTCCAGGTTGCATCAGAGAAAGTTCTACACAGCTAGAGGTTGAAGGACTGGTGACTACAAGTTGTGTGAGAGAGGAACAGGAGGGGCCAGATGGCATTGGGACATCCCGGGCAATGTTGCCAGCCTCCTTTGTGTTCTCCCATTCCTAGCAACTAAGCTTGCTTGATTTGCTTCAGAATTTAGAGAAGGAATTGCGGCTGGCAAATATGTGAAGGAGTTTTTAAACCTACAGATTCTTCTTCTGACTTCAGACTTTGTGACTATATTGCCAGGAAAACATAAGCGCAGATGTTGGACCATGTCAGAAATCTTGTCGAGACAGTGGATTGTTGCACACAGAATGGAGATGTGGCTTCTGGTTCTGGTGGCATATTTGTTACAAAGCAATGTGAATTCAGGACATTTGCCAACTAAAGCTGTGGACCCAGAAGCATTCATGAATGTTGTAAGTTGAGATTTTCCGTAATGTTTTGGGGAAATGTACCTTATATGTTAATATTTGCAACTGTGTATTATCTGCATTATGTATTATATTTATACATGGTAGTCATTTATGCTAGAGGAATATAGTGATAAAGTATAATAGCATATTTTACTGGAAAGAATGCTAACCTTGGTATTCGCAGACCTAGGAACAAATTTTGTAAACTTGGACAAATGATTTAATCCCTTTGGGCTACAAACACAATATGTTTTCCTTGAACTCTTAGGGTCATCCTATGAGCAGAGAAATAACTGAGGTATTTTGGGCCAACTCCAAACACTTGATTATTGCTACTTTGTCTTGTTCTTTTTATTCTTTTTTCACTTCCTCCTATGTTATCAAGATATCAGCCCTCACTTCTTGCTTTCAGGGCACCCACTTCCAGCAGCATCTACTGTACCATTCTAATCCACTCTTTTTATCCTGTTCTGGACTGGTAACTTTGTTGAATGGCAATAAAAAGAACCCGAGTGAGCGCTAGAGAGGGCTTCCTATGAATAAAATGCATGAATGATAATATATGTCTTTAGGTCTCCCAGGGAATTTTTTTTTTTTTTTTTTTGGCATACTGTCAAATCCTACGTTGGGTTTTAGTAATGGCCACCATAGCACGCATTGTGATAAAAGCTGCAGACATACATTTTCTTTCAACTTCACTGCCCTATGAAGTGGATATGATCATCCACATATTTCAAATCAAGGAACTGACATTAAAGCGACTGGGCAAGTTAAACAAGGCCACACCACTGGTACAAGGCAGAGCTACAATTTAAATGCAGGCCCGCCTAAACACAAAGCCTGTAATTATAACTACTATGCACTGCAATAAAGCCTCCCAGGTGAGAAAGAGGAGAGTTTACCTCCAAACGAGTATGATGATTGTGTGCAGTAACATCCATGCCACATGGGTTTATCTAATACCTCACAGAAAGAGCAACTTTAATATACATTCACACAGATTTAAGACCCTTTTTACAGAAGCTCCCTTGCATGGGTTCTGAACCTAAGAGGCCATAGAAATATTCTGAATCTGCATGATGCTAAATACCAGGGTTTTTTTGATCATTCCAGTGATTGGCTGTTTTTTGACAGTTTGTCCAGATAGTTCACACATTGGTATAGATCCTTAGGAGCCATCCTTCTGGCCCTGGAAATGTTCCACACAAATTCATCTAGTTTAGGGATAGGGGGAATCTCTTTAGCTGCAGAGAGAGACAATCTTCCTGGACCCCACCCACTGGGTGTGTCCAGCATCTTTACACTTGGGGTTTCGGGAGCTTAGAGACTAAAACTCACTTTGGAAAAACAAACACGGCATGTACTCACTATTAAAGTGGAACTAACCGATGAGCACACATGTGCATAGAGGGAAGTATAACTCAGTGGAAATCAATCAGGGCGAAGGGGGAGGGCGGAGGAGGGGATGGGCGAAATCCTACCTAATGGGTATAATGAACACTACCTGCGTGACGGGCACGCTTATAGCCCTGATTCAAGCATTACAAAAGCAATCCTTGTAACCAAAAACATTTGTCCCTCCGTAATACTTCAAAATAAAAATAAATAAATAAAACTCATTTAATTGTGCTCCTCCACTGAGCAGTAGATGGGACAAGTCCTTCATCAAAGGGGGATCTGGGTAGAGCTTCTCAGTGTCCACCACAATATTTGTTTAAATATTCCCCCAGTATAATTTTTTACTGTTATAAATAATACTGGGATAAATATCCTTACAGGTGTGTTTTAATAGATATCTCTGATTTTTTCCTTAAAATTTAAGAAATGGACAATGAGATTACAAGTTAAATATTGAATACATTTATAATTTGTCAATATGTGATAAAATTTAAAAATTAAATATTAGCAGTTTTAAATAGATAAACTGCTCTCGAAAATGGTTGTACAAATTTACAAGTTCATAAGTAATACTTTACCCTTTTGAATATGTTGTGCCTACATATTTATGTCCCCAAATTTATGTCCTACTATTATCCTGCATAAACTCTCCTGCCATGTGTAGTCTATTGACCTCTGCCACCTGTAGACAGTGTTCGCTGTGGCTGTAGCTCTTTTCCTTCTGGGATGTCCATGCCCCCATTCCTGCCTCTTTTGGGTAACTCCTATTTGATCCTCAAGGCCTGGTTCAAATTCTCCTTCCTCCGTAAGACCTGGCCTGACTAGTTCCATTCATCATGCTCCCCTTGTTCAGAACTCCTGTGCTCCTTCCTTCCCTTAATCCTTCAGCCCTCATTCGGAACATTACACATATCTTATCAATAAATACTTGTCAGATGTCATCCATTCTCACGTTGCTATGCTTATCTCCGCAAATAGTTTACAACAGTGGTTATTGAAGGACAGTCCCCAAATCAGCTGTGTCTGTATCACCTGGGAACCTTTTGGAAATGTTCATTCTTTGGATTCAACCCAGACCTACTGCACCAGAGATTCTGAGTGGGGCCCAGCTATTTGCGTTTTAACAAGCCCTCTGAGTAATTCTGAAGCATGCTAAAATATGAGGATTACTGGTCTATAAATTCTTTAAGGTTAAATATACAATGGCACAATATACAGATACACACACACAGGCACACGCAGGCTCCCCCCACCACACACACACTGCATTTCATAAGATTGGGTTAACCTGGATTTTTATTACAGTGGTAGCTAATGCTCCTAGTACCCACTCTGTGCCAGGGGTTATGGTTACTGTTATATGTGCTTGTCTTTTTACATTCCTTGCAACAATCCCCTGGTGTATGAATCATTGATATTCCTAATTTACAGATGAATAAACTAAGAAATAAGGAAACAGTTTAACTAAATTTCCCAAGATCGTTCAGCTAGTTTGTGTATCAGTGTTAGAGCCAGAATTAAAACTCAAGCAGTGGAACCCCGAGGCCTTTGTCTTAATGACTGTGATCTTTTGCCCTATATTCTACTCTGGGCATTTGACACCTGGCTTTCTCTTCTCTTATAGTTTCCTGATCTAGTTTTCTCCTCTGGGTGATGACACTGGACAAGAACAATGAGGGTGCTTAGGAGGTCTCTGCAGCTTCATATCTTCTAAAGAGTTTCTAAATACGACAAGTATACAGAGCAGGGATTATATATACCAAAGTCGTATATTCATACACAGGCAACAAGGAATCTGCAGCCCCTGAGACTGTATGCAAATGCATGTTTTTGCATCCACGTACATATCCATTTTTATAGCTCTCCTCAAATGCACCAAGGGAACTTCAATCTAAAGATGTTAAGAATCACTGCTCTTGAGCCTACGGTTTTAGAACTAGAAAGCACCTTAGGGAATACATGGCCCAGATATTCACGTAAGTTGTGCTGAGACAGGTGCTCCACTGGCTGCATTAGAATCACCCGATGTCTGACCCGAAGTGGGCTCAAGACTCTGTATATTAAAGTGCATCCGGATTCTGTATATTTAAGTGATTCTGTATGCGCATCCAGGTTATGGAATCAGTGTTCTGGTGCAGTTGTTCTCAAACATTAGAGTGCACTGGAATTCCCTAAAGAGCTTATCAAAACACAAATTGCTGGGTCCTATCCTCAGAGTTCCTGATTCAGTAGATTTTGTTGGAATCTGATAATCTTCATTTCTACCAAGTACCCTAGTGATGCTGATGCTTTGGCCCAGGGTCCTTCTAGTCCAGTCTTCATATTAAAGATAAAGAAAGTGAGGACCAGAAAGGGTTGGCTGGTTTTTCTAAAGTAATATTATTACCTGAAGAAAAGCAAGGACTTTTTTGCCTATGCCTTATAGCATCAAGGATCACAGAATACAGCTATATATAATTCAATTAAAAAGAAATTGTGATTTTTCCACAGAGCGAAATCATCCGACATCAAGGCTATCCCTGTGAGGAGTACGAAGTCACAACTGAAGATGGGTATATCCTTACTGTTAACAGAATTCATCACGGCCTAGTGCAACCTAAGACAGGTATTGCTCACCCTATTTCATCCCAACATGGCAGTCTTCCCTGCAGCCAGAATTTCCTTGTGATTGAGTGTAGAAGACAGTCTGGGTTCTCGGTACAGACTGGGGTCCATTGTTCTGGTCCCAAGATGGTGTCAGTTCCCCCATAAACTCCATCACCACCACCCTACCCCAACATACCCTGTCAATTATCTCAAGTAAACATACAATATTTGCTTTCAAAACAACAGCTTCAAGAAAAGTCCATTTCTTGACCCCTTCTAGCACTCAACCTATTCCCCAAACCCCCCTTATATAAATATTCTAGAACATTTACTGATTATTCCTTGAACAGACCACACAAACCTCTGTTCACAAAGAATTCAAACTTCAATATGGCATCTGGCACCCACCCCATACACTGTATTCCTCATCCAAAGAGCACTTCAGACATTTAAGATATTGCTTAGCTTTTCGTTAAGGGTTTTTTTTTTTTTTTTGAGACAGAGTCTCCTCTCTTGCTTGGGGCGAGTGCCGTGGCATCAGCCTAGCTCACAGCAACCTCAAACTTCTGGGCTCGAGCGATTCTCCTGCCTCTGCCTCCCTGGTAGCTGGGACTACAGGCACGCACCACCATGCCCGGCTAATTATGTTTTCTATTTTTAGTTGTTTGGCCAATTTCTTTCTATTTTTAGTAGAGATGGGGTCTCGCTCTTGCTCAGGCTGGTCTCGAACTCCTGAGCTCAAACAATCTGCCTGCCTCGGCCTCCCAGAGTGCTAGAATTACAGGCGTGAGCCACCGCGCCCGGCCCTAAGGGCTTTTTAAGAACCAGGTTCTGTATGTACATTTTAAATTTTGAATACATTTCCATAGTTCATGTGATTCCATTTTTTTCGTATATGAGATTTTTAGCTATTGCCAAAGTTTTAAAAAATTCATCTTCATTACTAAAGTATTCCCATTTCCCCTTTCTCCTTTGTTTTATTCCTTTAATATTCCAGCTCTATGTTTATAGCAGCAACTACATCATCTGTCATGTGTACAGGTAAAATAACTTTTTGTGTTCTTTCTATATGCCAGGTACAATGCTAAGTGCTTTATTTGCGTTAGTCCCATTTATTTATTTAATTCACTCCACAGAGTAGAGGCTAGTTCTCCCTGTGTAGGGGAACAGCCAATCCCATTTAATTTTCACAATAACCCTAAGAGACTGCTGCTCACAGAGGCTAAGTAACTTTGCCAGAAAGTTTGTGCTAGTATTTGCTAGTAGGTTACACAACCCGTATGCAAATCAAGATCTGTCTGCCACTACAGCCCACGATCCTAACTAGGACCAGAAAATACTGGGCAAATGCCACTGGGCTTTGGTGTAAAGAAGTTTCAGGCTTCTATTTTACTCCAATGGGTACTCGTATAGCTTTTTGAACAACAGCTTTTTTTTTTTTTTCCGCACTAGCTGCACAGCTGCGCCTCATGTATGTCCAGCATGCTCCCCTCTCAGTGCCTCTGAACTTACAGCTCTCTCTGTGGACCACTATTTCATCTGCTGTCTGTGCAGCTTGCCCTGCCCCTCCTGTCAGGCCTCCTTTATCAGAGAGTCCTTCCCTGGCAACCCTGTTCAAAATCGCAGGCTCCTTACCCCGCTTACTTTTCCGTATAGCACTTAGCACCACCTGCTGCAATAGATGTTTGCTTGTTTATTGTCTCTCTCCCAACAAGCAGAGTGTAAACTCAGCGAAAGGAGAGTTTCTTTTGTTCAAGGCCGCATCCAGTGACTAAAGTGCCAAGTGCATTCTAGGTGCTAATAAATACTTGCGGAATGAGTGGATAAATTCCGTATAAATAAATGAATAGCCTGGGACACAAAACTTTTCACAAAGCTCCACAAAGCCTAGGCAGGTACGCAAGGCACAGCAGCCGAGAGACTGCAGCAGTTTCTAAGTGCGAGGGTCGCCTGCAGTCCCTGTTCGTGGACTGTTTGTTTCCTCACATCCTGTTGCCTCAGACTGTTCACTCCTTGCCCGGGAGTCCCAGGTTCAAGGAATCGGACTTTTAGCTCCGGTCGGTGCAGAACACTCCCCTCTAGTGGCTGATGTTGTTGCTGCAGCTGCCGCTGGTCCGTCCAAGGATGCCCTCTCCCCGAATGTCAGGAAAAAAGATTTTTCACCGTCTCTTCAAATAGCCAATGAAATTCATACTGAAAACAACTGAAAAATGTTTAATGGAAAGCTTATAGCTTGTGATAAAAGCCTTTGTATCTTTATCAAATGATCATAGTTGGCTTCAAATATTTACATCAAGAGAGAAACATAGCCTGGAACATCCTCAGACGTGACAGCTTTTTAAAGTGTAGCCCTTACACACACACCTGCTGGCTACAATTTATATAGAAGGCCAGCGATGTCAGGCATGTTTGAAATGATACAAATGAGCCAGCCTTCTCACTAGGTGACCTGCAAGTACAAAGTGTACTGCTAATTAGGGCCAAGCTGAACCCAACCACGGGAAATGTCCTGAAGACTCCCAGGGGAGCATTGACCACCTTGCCTTGCTCACCCTGTGTTAACACAAATGAGGTCACCTCCCTGACAGCTAAGAGGATGAACTAAATGACCAGACATCAAGGAAAACCTAAAATAACACCGAGTTCTTTTCTCCTGGCCCTGCATTCGTAGTCCTTAGTGACCTACGCATTCTCTCTCCAGAGAGAGAAAATGAGGCAGGTGGAACTCATGAAGGCTGTCCAGATGCTGCATGAGTTTACCGAAGAAAGGCTTTTGTCCTGCAGGGAGACTACGTATGGATTGCGTTCCCCTTTATAGCAATAGTGACAAGAGCTCCCCATCTGATAAGAGGTCAGGCAGCATGCTGAGTTCTTAACGCGGAGTATGACATTTGACCCCCCATACCCCTGTGAGATGGGCGACTGTATCCTCCTTTGCTAACAAGGACACTGAAGCTTAGAGAGTCACTTGCTCTAAAGAGTTATAGCAATAACAATGACAGCAGCAATAAAGCTGTTTTTACTACAGCCTTTTTCTAAGCCGGGTACTGTGGTATGAACATTGCATTCACAATGTGATTTCATTTTCACAAGTCCTAACAATGGCATGATACTTTTTTTCCTCCTAATAGTGCAGCATTTTATTAATCTTTCAGTCGTATTTGCCAATGTAAAAATGATGTACAAGCCTTCATTTATTTAACATATTTGAATTTTAAAGCCCTTAATCCTACTGATATTTTTATAACTCTTTATTTTGATATAATTTCAAACTTACAGAAAAGTTCTGGGAATTGTACAAGGAACTGCCATATACTCTTCACTCCGACTTACCAATTGTTCACATTTTGTCCCCATTTATTTTTATCATTCTCTGTCCCTCTCATCCACCTCTTATGTGTTACGTCATTACTCTTTCCAAAACCTTTGACAGTAGGTTTGAGACATCATGCCCATTTACCCCTAAATACTTCGGTGGGTATTTCCTGAAAATAATGATAGTCTCTTCTATAAATACATTTATCAAAATCAGTAAATGAACACTAATAGATATTAGTATCTAATCTATAATCCATACTCAAATTTTGTCAGTTGCATCAAAGTCCTGTTTTTTCTCCCTCTGGTCAATAATCTAATACAGGATCATATACGGCATGTGGTTGTCATATCTGTCTCCTTGAGAAACAAACAATTCCTAAAGTTTTCTTTGTCTTTTTTGACCTTGACGTTTTTGAAGCGTCTTGGACAGGTATGTAAATTTATTTGTCTGATGTTTCTTTGTGCCGTGATTCAGGTTACACACTTTGGGCAGGTAAAACACACAAGTGAAATTGTGTCCTTAATTGATGCATCTTATTATGAAGCATATGACGTTGCTTTATTCCAATATTGGTGACATTAACTTTGATAACTTTGTTAGGTGGTATCTGCCAAGTTTTTCTAAAGTTAGTGTTTGTCCCTTTGTAAGTAATAAATAATTTCAAGCTAGGTAAATATCCCATTTGTCTTTTAACTTTTATCCACTGATTTTAGCATTCACTGGTAATTTTAATCCTTCTGTATTTATTAATTAGCATTATATTGTAAATCAATTTTCATATATATTAATTGGCATTATGCTGTAAATAAGAGCGTTTCCTTCTCTCCTAATTGTTTATTTGTTCATTTATTTATTGATATCTATATGGACTTAAGCATTCTTGATTTATTCAATGGCATATAATTCATTACTGTCATTTTTTTATTTTGATGCTTAAATTTTCCTGTATTTGAACAGTGGAAGCTCCCTCAAGCTGGCTTATAGGTCCTTTTGACATGAAGGTCTCTTAATCATTAGACCATTATATATGGTATAAATATCTTAATCACTCTGCTATACTGTCTCCTGGGGCACTTTCAATATTTTCTGAAAAGCTCATAGAAGTCCAATAATAATAATTACACAAAAACAACATTGGAAGATTATAGACCGTGTCAGGCATTGTGTCACCTGTTCTTTGAGCTCTATTTTATTTAATCATAACAAAAAATCCCATTTTACTGATGAGGAAATCAAGACACAAAATAGATTAAGTAATCGGCCACAATAATCAAACCAGCAAGTAAACTGAATCAAAACTGAATCAAGATTTGAACATACATTTGTCTGACTTGAAAGCCCTTATACATTGGTGGACAGCAAGAAAGGTAGAGAACATTTCACACCGTCGAAATTTTCTCTTTTTGCAGGTCCCAGGCCTGTGGTGTTACTACAGCACGGCCTAGTTGGAGACGCCAGCAACTGGATTTCCAACCTGCCCAACAATAGCCTGGGCTTCATTCTGGCAGATGCTGGTTTTGACGTGTGGATGGGAAACAGCAGGGGAAACACCTGGTCTCGGAAACACAAGACCTTTTCTGTAGACCAAGATGAGTTCTGGGCTTTCAGGTATGTGAGAATCTTGAGAGCGAAGGTAGACGTGGATGTCTTTTGGAAAACTGGGTAAAAAACTACAGCTTCTAGTATTGGGTTAATTTATTTTGGTTGCATCACCAATATCCTAACATGATATCCTTAGTTAACTAGTGATTCTTCTGGGGAAGTGGGGGGAATATTGGCTTCCCTAAGTAGAAGGTTATGTCTGGCTAATGGCATGAATATGTTGGTGTCAGGTGATTGACACTGGAATGAGAGAAGGGTAGGTCCATTTCCTTGTAGGTGGGCAATAGTACTCCAGAAGGAGACGAGATCAGGCAGCATTAAAAAAAATAAAATAAGGGAAACTATTAAGCTTTAGGGACTATCAATTTGACTAATACATCTCTCATGCTCTTACAAAAGATTTTTAATGTTTTCGCTTAAATTACCTATTGACATTCAACCCGCTCTTTGTGCCCATCAGAGAAGGGTCCCCGCAGCATCGTTAATACTTTTCCTACAAATGAATCTGCACAGCCCTTTGCTGTTCTGCTAACTGTATAATAGGACACCTCCACTGGGAGATGGGTCATGACCCAGTACATATTCACTGAAGATGATTATCGCTCTATGATAACATCTGGAGAAAACAGGATTGCTGACAGCCTGTGATGCCAAAGACACCCACACATCACAGGTTTGAAACGAGTCCACTCTGAGCGTTGCGAGGGGCACAGTAACAAGCTATCAGGGCTGACAACTCGGGGATGGTTTGTAAACTTTGGGGTGCTTCTGTTTGTTTCTAATCATAAATTTTTCATATAACTTTGTCTTTTCCCCTTGTAGTTATGATGAGATGGCTATGTTTGATCTTCCTGCAGTGATAAACTTTATTTTGCAGAAAACAGGCCAGGAAAAGATCTATTATATCGGCTATTCACAGGGCACTACCATGGGTAGGTTCAAAGAAAAGCAGGTTTGTACACTCAGAAGAAATGTGATGATACAGTACGAGCTATACCTGGAATCAGTCACCTTGCCCTTCTCAGATCCGATTTTATCATCTTCAATTATAAAGGTCCCCAGCAAATTGTTTAGCACATATAATAGTTACCTCCCTCTCTCTCTTTCTCTTTCTCTCTCTCTCTCTCTCTATATATATATATATGTATACAGAAACAAATATATTTTTCTCAAAGTCAATATTATTTAATTCAATAATTTACTTCAGGGGAACCTACTACTTGAAAGCAAATACGATAGATGTTATAGGAATCAAAGAGGAGTTTTTGCTGCCCACCCCCAGACCCTATAACTTTATAGGAGAGTTAAGATACAATCACACATAATTATCAAAATATCTTGATAAAAGTAAAACACGCACTTTATGAGTCCTAGGATGTTCAATATCTGTGATGACCTGTTTCTTTTCTCACAGGCTTTATTGCATTTTCTACCATGCCAGAGCTGGCTCAGAAAATCAAAATGTATTTTGCTTTAGCGCCCATAGCCACCATTAAATATGCCAAAAGCCCTGGGGCCAAATTTTTATTGCTGCCAGATATGATGATCAAGGTATGTGACTCCTCAGAAAATATCTCGCATATGTAGAAAATTCTGCCTAATTTCCTAAAAATGTATACTTTTATATTAGAGTCACTTCTTTTCTATCATATAATATTACTATTTCACTTCATATTTTTACAGGGATTATTTGGCAAAAAAGAATTTCTGTACCAGACCAGATTTCTCAGACAGTTTGCTATTTATCTTTGTGGCCAGGTGATCCTTGATCAAATTTGTAGTAATATCATATTACTTCTGGGTGGATTTAACACCAACAATATGAACATGGTAAGTGGAAGCCTAGTAAATTCCCAAGGCAGAGCTAGGAGTTACTCATCTCAGTCCTTGAGGGAGAGCAAATGCCAGTGAAGACTTAGAGAAAAGATGTACTCCCAGTAATTCAGTTCCCTCCAGACTGGAAGGAAATGAGGGAAATGCTTCAGCATGGGCTGATGCAAGGTTAACACAAGGGCATTGCTAGATATTAAATCACAGATTCCAGATGGAAAAGGACTGAAAGCAGCTTTATCACAGTGCATTAACAGATGAAAGGAGTGATTAGAATCTTTCTCTCTCTCAACAGAGAGAACTGTCACACATCATCCCCTTCTTCCCTCCTCTTGGGTCCTTTTGGTTTGTAGTTTAAGTCCTTTGATGGAACGTCAGGAAGTTTTGATTTGGTGTGGGCTAGCTACCAGTTTGGTGAGTGTCATTGGGTGGGTTCTCCAGGAAGCGTATTCTGAGATGGAGATTAACATGCAGAATGATTTGGGAATAACACCTGGGCAAGGGAAGGAAGCAGGATTGCATAGATGAGAATGTCAAGCTGTGATGTAGATTCAACAAGAGTCTCAGTTGATCCTACAGGGATTTGTGAAGATAGGATGGCCCTTCAGAGCTGTCCCATGTCAGGGAGAGAGAGGTGGGCCTTTATACCCCCATATCAATCAGTCATTGAATGCAGACCACACCAGTAAATGGGGAACATCGGCGAGACATCTCTCTGCAGCTGGGGCAATCCTCAAAGTGGGCTGACAGTGGAAGACTGTCTGCCAACAGCACTCCCAGTGTTTAGGGGACTATATGTCTTTAATCCTGGAGATTTTTTCTTCTTTTATAAAGTTAATAATTTGATTTATAGCTACCATTTGATAAGCATATATTAATATTATGTGCCAGGCTAATTTTTCCCATGTGCCAAGTCTATGGGATGAGTGTTATCAGTAGCCTCAATTTATAGATTAGTATACTAAAATTTAGTAGATCAAATAACTCTCCCAAATTCATCTAAAAATTAAATGGTACAGCTAGAATTTGAAGACAGGCTCAATTCTGGAGCCCTCATCCTGAATATCTCTAATACAATCTTTTGAAAGAAGAGGTCAGATCTCTAATGAGAAGCTATTCTTATATAAAAATATAGGTATCCAGGAATACATTTAGTGGCATTTTATTTATATATGTGTGTATTAATGTTTCATGAGTAATTGTTGATAATTTCATGGTGTTCCCATTTCCAACATCCTGGAGATTGGGTCTTGACAAGGTGCACATCTTGTGAGTTTTTCCATGTGCCACAAACCACTCATGTTTTGTTACAGAGCCGAGCAAATGTATACATTGCCCATAATCCTGCCGGAACATCCGTGCAAAATATTCTACACTGGAGCCAGGTAAGAATGCTGAATTTGTAGTCGTTGCTAAGGTTCCTTGCACATTTCGTGTAGAATAGTCAAAGGATGCCCTTTCGATAGCCCAGGGGTTATTTCACATTCATACTAAGATGAAATGCAGTCTGGTCAAGGCTGTTTTGACTGTGAATTTGATCAAGATCATTGAAACTTTTCAGGAGATGGGAGGAGAGGACAGGAGTAGCCCAGGGACATTGGTAGTGGATCTTAAAAGTGTGAATTAACATGGTCCACGTGAGACTGCTGTCTGTCTCAAAGACGTGGCTGGAGAAGACCATGTTTCCACCTTCTCCTCTCCAGTTCCTCCAACAGCATGGTCAGGTAGGAACAAAAATGCTAAAATGGCGCCTAAACCCAAAGAGATTTTCACAGGAGTGCTTTGTGCCGCAAACTTCATCTGCAATCACAAGAGATGAAGTCGTGTGTGTGTGTGTGTGTGTGTATGTGTGTGTGTGTGTGTGTGTGTGTATGAAAGAAAGAGAGAGAGAGAGAGATTATATCATCAAAACAAAGAAGAATTTGAGTTGGATTACATTTGGTCACATCTCCCAGGATCTTCCAGGGCATGCTTTCCTATTGTAGCCCACAGAGTTGTGTAGGATGGTCACCAACATTGGTTACACCAGGGATGCACTTCCTGGAGTTGATGTGGTGGTCAAGTATTTATATAGTCCATCTTTTCCCTTGAAAAGCCTCCTCATTTTCTTTCCACTTGCCTGAGCAGCTTATCCCAGCACTGAATGGCAGAGCAGTTCAGCTTTTACTCTCTGCTTCCTTCATAATTGCAGACAGAGTAGCATGTTTCCACCACCCCACCAGCACCACCCTTCTCCAGTGACACCTCTAAATACTTTGTGTATTTTTATCTCCTTGTAGGCAGTCAATTCTGGGGAACTCCGGGCATTTGACTGGGGGAGTGAGACCAAAAATCTAGAGAAATGTAATCAGGTAAGAAAATCAAATACCATCTGCTGAAATACATATTCTTTGAAAATATGTGAGAGGGAAGTTGTAGCAACAGAAATTTATTCTAGAGATGGGAATAAAATATGGGAATTCAAGCAGAGAATAATAGTCAGGGTTGACTCCATTTGAAGATGAGAAAGTCCATAGCTTAGCCAGGACACCACTCTGCCTCTGCAATGGAGTAGGAGGCCATTTTTGCTGAGGTTGCCTCCCTGAACAAGGCACGGGGCTTCTCAGGAGCAAGATAAGGGTAGATTTAGTACAGAGAAAAGTGCAGTCTACAGTGGATCCTGGAAGGAATATTTTAGGATAAAAATAAACAGACAAACAAACAAATGGGGTGGTGGGGGCAAAGTTGTTTCATGGCACAGTAAAAAGAACATTAAATGGCCAGTGAAGATTACTGTGTTAGTCTTGCCTCTGCACTAAAACTTACGTGGTAGAGGGTAGGCTGCTTTAATTCTTCAGGTCTCAATTTCTTTATCTTTAAAACAAAAATTACTGGATTAGAAAATTCATAAGAATTCTCCATGGTCACACTTTTGTTGAATCTATGACTTACAAGTTCAAAATATGAAAAAAAAATGTTATTACTTTACCCAAAATAATACATAGCTAATGCTATGGAATAAAATTAAAAATCAAAATGTAAAGAATTAGAATTGGATAGGTATGTGCTTTTGAGCATAAAATCTTCAGAGAAGAATATTGGTTAGCATTGTAAATATTTATCATGCAAACAGAGCTAGAGGGAGCAGATTAGACACAGCTCAATCTTCTTTTGAGAGTCTCACATCATACTTTACATCCACTGCCGTGCATCAATCCAGACATAAAGCACTAGGAAATTGGACAGACTGTGTAATGCCCCTGGATAGAAAACTCTCAATCACTAATATCGGCTACTTCTTTTTTTAGGTCCTTCTTCACTATTTCCTAAAATGTCTTTAAAGAAAGTATTCAGTTCTAAAATACTTTTAGTTGATCAACATTTAATGGACTGAGTTCTAGAGGAAGCGATATGTGCAGAGTAGGCTCCAGAAAATGGTAACAGAAGGGAAGGGAAAACAAACATACAAAAAGGTGTCATAAAATCACAGAAACTTAGAGCTAAACATGATGTTTAGTTCAATCTTTTCACTTTTAAGATGAGAAAAAAAATGTTACTGACCCCATAGAATATTCCAACCATGCTTGTCTAAATTAGGCCATAACTCCAAATTCTTGGGGAGGTGCAAAGAGAAACCAAAACACTTAGGATTTGAGCAAAGATGCCATGGTGGATTTTCTGAGTAAGAAACAGGTCTTCCCATTTCTACGAAAAGTTCTGGATGCTGATTAATCCCCAAGGGCTCAGCTGGCAGCACTGCTTGGATAAGGGAAGGTTCGTAGGAATTAGGAATACTGCATTGTCCCGACCCGCGGGACATACAGCGTGGGGGTAAGGGGAGGACTACCTGCTGGTAAAGAAAAGAAAAGAGAGAGAGAGAGAGAAAGACGGGACAAGAAACACACAAAATGGAGGCAAGACAAAGCTCTGATCAAGCCTCAGCGTTTATTGTCGGGTGCTTGCTTATATACCCTGAGAAGGGGGAAGGGTAAGTTTAGGGGCCGTGGCATTCGCTGATTGGTGGTAGACGGGTGACGTGAGGGAGCAGGGGCCGTTGGTCTTGGCGCGCGCGGGAAAGGAAGCGCGGGACTTTCAAATACAGCGCGGGAATTTCCAGGGG
>CAUYSK010010211.1:0-18476 GCA_963575035.1 Avahi laniger | reverse complement strand
TGTTATTGGTATATGGAGAAATGCTACTGATTTGTGTGCATTGATTTTTTTAACCTGAGACTTCGATGAATTCATTTATCAAGTCTAGGAGTCTGTTGGTGAAGTCGTTAGAGTTTTCTAGATACAAAATCATATCATTAATGAACAGGGATAGTTTGAACTCCTCTTTTCCAATTTGTATACCCTTTATTTCCTTCTCTTGCCTGGTTGCTTTGGCTAGGATTTCCAATACTATGTGGCATAGAAGTGGTGACAGTGGGTACTCTTGTCTTGTTCCAGTTCTTAGGGGGAATGCTTTTAACTTTCCCCTGTTGAGAATGATGTTGGCTGTGGGTTTGTAATATATGGCTTTTATTATTTTTAGATATGTTCCTTCTATGCTTAGTTTTTTTTTCTTTGAATTTATAAATTTTTATTTTTATTTATTTATTTTTCTTTTATTTCAGCATAATATGAGGGTACAGATATTTAGGTTACGTGTGTTGCCCTTGCCCCCCCTGCCCCCCTCAGTCCAGGTTTCAAATATGTCCTTCCTATTGCATGGTGCGCATTGCACTCTTTGTGTACACATATACTCGTCCCCTCCTCCCTTCTCCCCCTCCCCCCTGCCCAATATCTAATAGATATAATTCTTATATATGCACTTATGTGTTGATCCGTTAATACCAATTTGATGGCGAGTACATGTGGTGCTTATTTTTCCATTCTTGGGATACCTCGCTTAGTAGAATGTGTTCCAGCCCTTTCCAGGAGTATATAAGAGGTGCTATGTCACCATTGTTTCTTAAAGCTGAATAGTACTCCATGGTATACATATACTACAATTTATTAATCCACTCATATATTGATGGACACTTGGACTGTTTCCACATCTTTGCAATTGTGAATTGCGCTGCTATGAACATTCAAGTGCAGGTGTCTTTTTCATAGAGCGACTTTTGCTCTTTTGGGTAGATGCCCAGTAACGGGATTGCTGGGTCAAATGATAATTCTACTTGCATCTCATTGAGCTATCTCCATATTGCTTTCCACCGAGGTTGCACCAGCTTCTTACACAATAATGATAATGGTTACATCAATTCTGTCTATATCTATACATGTAATTAATGCTGTATATGCAAAACAATATAATCAACAAAAAGAACAGTTAATTTGATTAACTGTACATTTATTTCATTGGATTTATAAATTGCCAGTTACTGCAATGAGTATTACTTTCCATTGAAATTGAATATTATTCTTCAAAAATTCTGCCATTTGAAATGGAACTTCAGTGAGTGATTGTATTAATTATTTTACTGAGCATGGTGAGAGATAATGAAAGAGGTAACAATTATAGCAGAAATGCATTAATATTAAATATTTACTGCATAACTCATCCTTATTGGACACAGCTGTCGATAAAATATGTCCTTACTCTTGACAAGTAACTCCTGTATTTTGCTTGTAGATTAGCTTGCAGTCCTGCTCTGTATTCTTTATCTTCATCACTGCACCAGTCCTTTAATTAGGCAGTGAAATCTTCTGCATAGTGATTAGGAAATCACAGTTAAGAAAGTGTTACAAAGAGATGTTTCTGGAAGCCACTCAAAATACCTCTCAGCTTTGGAATTTCCTCCATGTATGATATCTAGAAAACAGGTTCAGATTTCAAAAGCAAGTGACAATTGACCTTCAGTTCATTAAGTTTACCAAATTTTGACACCTCAATCCTAAATGTTGAGTGTAACTAGAGAAAGTCTTGAGCCATGGTTGACAAATAATAGCAACTTCATTGTTTAATCTGTGAAATGAAGGTAGTGAAGCACTTTTGTGTTGAAATCTAAACTGATTTTAAGATCCAAAAGAATATTTGATCTCATGCAAATAATTTTGTTACTATTGTAGGTTCATTTGTTGAAAATATACTTTAGAAAATTGAGTGAGTCAGGTGCAGCAGTGTACGCCTGTAGTCCCAATTACTTGGGAGAGAGGCAGGGGGATCCCTTGAGCCCGGGAGTCCAGCGTGAGCAACACAGTGAGATCCTATTTCTAAAAAAAAAGAAAGAAGAAGAAAATTGAAAAACTGGTCATTTTCATAATTATCTTATTACAAACACTTCAAATGATAATGCTTCAGAAAAAGTACTGATTTTCTATGATTTCAAAATGCAAAAGTATATCTAAGCAAGGTAAATGTGACTTGATACTACCTAAAAGATTATAAAGCTCAAAATATAAGCCACATTTTTCAAAGAGTTTTTTCATTATGAAAAAAATTATTTTTATCAGTATATCAAAGGTAACATTCAAAGTATTGCTATTACACAAAACCAAGGTATAAAAAATATTGATCTTATGAGAAATCAGTTCATCATAAAAATGTAACAAATTGGCAAGGAAAACTGATATGCTTCTAGCATGATATTTTTCATCATTTTATGTATTCAGATTTGCATCAAAGAGGTTTGATTTTCTTTTAAAGTTTCTTTTCTATAATTTGGACTAGCTTAAGTGATGGTAAAGGCAAGAAAAGGTAGATCATGTTGTGGGGATGCAGATATTAGCATAATTTTGTTTTATAGTTAAGTAATTTTTGTTTTGATGAAATATTAATATATGGGAAATTATATTGAAATTGATATTACTTTATTTTAAAAACAGTTAACAGTAATACTTTATGACTAGATTTTATATGGGAAATGGGTATCAATAAGTATGTATTCACCAGCAGAGAATTATTTCAATCTAATTTCATTTTATTCAAATAATAAATAAAATATTCATTGGTGAATGAAAATTTATCTTGTAATTAGTCGTCTTCTAGAAACAATTTTAGATCTTCAAGTCAGTTGACTCATAACCCCTGGGGCAATTGGTTCATAGTCTTTTGTTTCTCATAGTTTTTTTTCTGGTTCCATTTTGGGGCATATTTTCTGCTACTGGGCAGTAAAGCGTAATTCTTAAGCATAAAGGCGGTGGGTGCAAACTTCCTGGATAAAAATCTCAGCCTCTACCACTTAGACAAACTATGTTTTTCCTCTGAAAGATAAAAATAACAATAATCTGGGCTTCATTGTGTTATAATGAAATAAATAAATATAGATTAAGTTTTTGGAATAGTACCTAGCATATGGTAAACTCTTAGATTATTATTGCTAGGCCAAAAGAGCTAATTAATAGGTTACCTCAATTTGCTTTCCTGATTTTTTTTAATCATGCTGAGTCATGTCCCCACAATCTTTATGAAAATATGAAAAGGAAAGGGAAACCACATAGGAGGGATAATTAAATCTTAAAAGACAAAATTCAGTTTTAACACCCATGGTATGTATATATTTGCAGTATTCTAGCCTGGCCTCAACTGTCTCTCAGTTCAGAGACTCTTTTGTTCACCTTTTCAGAGAATAAACCACCAGTTTTTTACATGGGTGGAATGGGAGAAGGGCAGTTTTGTTGATGTCTTGAATAGACAGACATTAAACCCCTTTCTCTTCCATTGATGATGGTGACAATTCCTCCCAAGCCCAAGTTTTAGGATATTTTGCTGTGAAAATCAATTTGGTTCTTGAGGTTACCCACCACTAGTTTAGGATTTTGCTTCTTTGAGGAGTCTAATAAGTAAGACACCATTTGTCCCTCAGTTTTCCAGCTTCCAAATGCTTCTGCTCTGTTCCCTCTCTTTTCTCCTCTCTTTCTCCGAGGATCTGTGCCTTTTCAGGAAAATCTTACTTTTCTTCAAGGGATTCATGGAGAGAAGAAAAAGCTAACGTTTAATCAAGCATTTTGATCTCAGACACTTCAGAATACCTTTTTTAAACAGCACTTTAAAATAGTTTGGGGTGTTTAATCAGAGATTTAAAAGTTGTTTCATGAAAAACTCTGCTGATATGCTGCCAAACCTTCTAGTTCCCTAAAGGGAGCATATTGTTTAAAAATAAAGATATAAATCATTTTTTTCATCAAACCGCTTATTCCAACTGGGGACTTAACTGAGGCCCTACTAACCCAGATTCTTGGGATGTGCTACTTCATAAGTGCTCTTCATCCTGTCTTGGGTCAGGCTTTGAACCATCTTGTTTATAGACTCTGAGCAATAAAATAGTTGAAAATGTGGAGAAATTTATTTCCCTTTCTCATTTTAGATCATATAAGCAGAGTTAGAATTCCTACATCATTTCCATTAAATATGGAGGAAGTAACTGCTAGTTCAAAATATAACCTGGTTTTAAAATTAATTTTTTTCAGGGCTGTTTCCAAAATTTAGAAGAATAAGGAGAAGAGTAGTTGGTAGAAAAGAGACTGTAATAGTTTTCATAATTTTTAGTGCATTTGCATTCAAACTTCTCCAATACTTTTGGTTAAAGCCAAGTTTAATAATAAGCTTTCACTTAATTGTATGAGATATATTAATTTTTTTTCAATCCAGGGAGGAAAAGAGGAAATAAAAATGAGCTATATCACTCATTATTAGCTCTACCCTAATTTTCCTTTATTTGCCAAGTAAAGTTTGCAGAAATGATATTGAGAGGAGGCTGCTATATTATTGCTGTGAGTTTCCATTTCTATCAAATAATTTAAAGTGACAAAGGATCAAGGACTATGTAAATTAATATTTTATGGAGGATAATAAATAAAGATCACTATACAAACAGCCACAAAAACTGAGATTGAATCTATCAATGCCTCTTGTTCACTTGTGACCACAGGTATTTTATCTAACCTCCTGTAGCAATAATTTCCTTATTTATAAAACATCATTAAATACAATCTTGCATTCTCTAAGTATTGTTGCAATTAAGTTTTACTCATAAAAGTAATGAAAAACTTTGTAAGTGATAACATGAAAGATTTTCAAAAAATTCATAGAAAATTCATATTATGAAAACACGTGGCATGGAATTTTTAAATTCTTTTTCACCAAAATAAATTCATATTAACTTTTTATGACATATCTGAACAGGATGTAGTTTGAGGCACTAAAAATGATAAAACATCAGTTAGAAAAGTGCCCCTATCAGAGAAACATGAATTTTGCTAAAACTGAAACATCAAATTTATGGTATGGGGACAATGTCCCAAAGAAATTAGCCATTTATAAATGGATAATTGATATTAAGAAGGGACAAGACAATGTTCAAGATGAATCCCAGGATGGCAGACCATCCACATCAATTTCTGAGGAAAAAAAAAAATTAGTCTTGTTCATGATCTAATTGAAGAGAACCAGCAATTAACAGGAAAATCAATAGCCAACACCACAGACATCTCAATTGGTTCAGCTTACACAATTCTGATTGACATATTAAAGTTGAGCTAATTTCTACTTGGTGGGTGCCAAAACCATCGTGCCCCGCTGCAGACAAGAACAGAGCTTACAACGATAATTTAAACAAGTGGGATCAAGATCCTGAAACATTTCTTCTAAGAATTGTAACAAGAGGTGGAACATGGCTTTACCAGCAGGATCCTAAAGACAAAACACAATCAAAGCAATGGCTACCAAGAGGTGGGAGTGGTCCATTCAAAGTAAAAGCACACAAGTCAAAAGCAAAGGTCATAACAACAGTTTTTGAGATGCTCAAGGTATTTTGCTTGTAGACTTTCTGAAGAGCCAAAGTACAGTAACAGTTGTTGATTATGAGTGTGTTTTGAGACAGTTAGCCAAAGCTTTAGCTGAAAAACATCCATGAAATCTTCGACAGAAATTTCTCCCCCACAGCAATGCTTCTGCTCATTCCTCTTATCAAGGAAGAGCAATTTTGGGAGAGTTTCAATAGGAAATTATTAGTCTTCCACATTACAGTCCTCGTTTGGCATTTACTAACTTCTTTTTATTTCCAAATCTTAAGAAATTTTTAAAGGCACTGATTTTTCTTTAGTTAATAATGTAAAAAATATAGCATTGACATGATTAAATTCTCAGTACCCTCAGTTATTTAGAGGTGGACTAAATGGCTGGTATCTTTGCTTACAAATGTATCTTGAACTTGATGGTGCTTATGTCAAGAAATAAAATTTATATTTTTATTTGTATATTTTGATTCAATTTTCCATGAATTTTTTGAAGTCCCCTCATGTAATTCTAGACATTATTACCTTTTTCTCATTACCTATATTAGTCAGAGTTCTCCAGAAAACATAATCAACAGGATGTGAGTGTGTATACATTGATAGGTATATTTTAAGGAATTGGCTCGTGGGATTATGGAAGATTGCTAAATCCAAAATCTGCAGGGTAGTCTAGAAACCTAGGGTAGAGTAGCAGTCTTCTGACAGAATTCTTTCTTGCTCAAGAGAAGTCAGACTTTGTTCTATTAAGTCATTATTCTATTGAGGCTACCCGATCGGATGAAACCCACCCACATTATGGAGAGTAATCCACTTTCCTTCAGATCCACCTATTTCAATACTAATTTTATCCAAAAAACGTCCACGGAAACATCCAGAATAACTGGTGACCAAATATCTGGGCACCATGGCCCAGCCCAGTTGAAACATACAATTAAGCATCACCTTACCTCATTGGATGATTAAAATGATCCTAAGTATATTTCAAATATTTGCTTCAAATTACCTGTTTGTAATGTATACCTTCAAAGTAGAAATATCATGATTTACATTATTAATTATATAGAGACAGAATAACATTTAGAATGCGTGTGTTTGTGTGTGTTTGTGTGTGTGTGTGTGTTCGTGTGTGATTATACTCACTTGGAGTGTTGTTATATGAACTTAACGAATGGGTCTATGGAAAGAACTTAACATAATCCTGGAAAATTTTAAGGACTCAGTATATGCTATAAACATTTTTAGTGTAAAAATGACTGAGTCTACATGCACTGTGTCTGTAAATGGTTGCCTCCTTAATGGCTAACAAAGGTGTTACATATGTTGACAATCTTTCTAAACTTCAGACTCACTGTCCATGGATTTCAAGGAAAGATTTCACAGATGCTGCTCTGAGCAGCATCATAATAACACTGCTGGCATGACCACAAAACTCTCAGATCTACTTTGAGATTAAGAAATTAAATTTTCTGAGAAAGAGTAACAAAACAGGCCAGGGAGGAGCAGGTTATATATATACATAGGACATTTTCTTCCTCCTGTATGTTTGTATCTTGAGGTGTTATGGCAATATATGAGTTAGGTAAATATTCAGATTATTTTAACCTGAATTTAAGACTGAAATAATAAGTATTAAGTTCATATAAAGTGGACAGCTGAGGCATCCCAAAATTTCCAACTGAGATTTGCCTCAGTCTAATCGTGATAGGAAGATACAGGTGTGTTTCCGGGCACCGGCTGCTTCCAACTGACATGGATCTTGCCCTCTGTCTATCCTTTCCAGCTCTATGGCTTTACCAATTGGTATATTGTGTTCTGCTTAATTTTATATCCCACAACAGGATAATTGGTTCCTACAAAAATCTTGAATAATAAATAATCATTGTAATTGAAAGAAATTTTGCAAAAAACTCTCATCTCTTCTCTTCTCTTCTCTTCTTTGTATGGTTGAGGACCCATATAAAAGATCTCCATTTATTTGTTTTGAATACATTCTTAGAATGTAATAAATACTTATCTTGTGTCCAGAAAAAAATGTAAGTTTTTGCTCAACTATCATCAATTTTATATAATAAGACATCAGACACTAAAGACTAAATTAAACTGTAAATACAGTCTCACCAAATTATAAATATTTTGAAACAATATATTTATCTAATCATTTAAAATGCTCAGATGTGAATAAACAAAATTTAATTTATAAATGAATGAAAATTGACATCTATCAAAGAAATTTTAAGAGCCAGGCACTGTTTCTAATTGCTTTTCATTTCTAAATGGTTTATTACTATTTCATTATTTTAATTAAAATCAATTTAGAAAGTTTATTATTTTCAAGAGCTGGAAATACTCAAAGTATTCAGATTGAAATGTCTTTTATTACTTGCACATGAGTACATAAAAAGAAAGAAGAAACAGCAGCAAACTGAGTTCCTATCATCTAAATGAAACGAAATAATGAATTATTGAAGACAAATTGTCTGCAGCTTGTCTATATTTCAATCTAATTATAAACTACCTCAAATGATTCACCAATCTATTGAGATGCCTGTTTTTTCCAAAAAAAAACCAATTTACCTCAACAGCCCCGACAAACTGAAAAGTAAATTGCATTTATTGGGTAAAGTTGTATAGATATGTTGACAATAAAAAGTTTTGAGAAATGTTATGAGAAGAGAGCTTCTTCATAAAACTTTATGAGGAAGAGACAGGTAGCACAATTTGAACTTTTATTCTAGCCATATAATTGCATGTAAATATTTTCACTGTATTAAGCTCTATATGTTAAAAAGCTTAATGACCCACCTATTTTTAAACAATATCTATATTGAAGAAAATATTTCTCCATTTAAGAAAATGATATTTTTTAAAAAGCAATATAAGAGAGTTGCAAGGGAGAGTGTAGAAATGTTGAACTTAAGAGGGACGATGTATATATTCAGCCTCTATTTTGTTTCCAATTCTCTCCTTTATGAGTTTTTCATGTCCCGTGCACATTATTTATTGCAGTCCAAGGTTAACTATTTGCCCAATACACTACAAAGATAGCAGATAAAAGCAAATTCTGAAAATCTTTCAACGTGTTAAAATCTATCCCTTCATTTTTATAATCAACTGTTATATATAGAGTAGACTATCATTTTTAATGCATGGCTTGAAAAATAATTTAGATCTATAGAAAGAGCAGAATCTATTTTTTTAATTTGATATTCTTGAAAAATACATCAAGCTAGTTTTTTCAATGTATCTATTTATCTATCTATCATTTATCTGGTACTTATCTATCTTTAAACATATCCATAAGACTTAACAGTTCAATATATTTTTGTAATAGCAAAGATTGTAGATACACACACACACATCTATTTTCTGGGCAGTCACAATGTTCTGATAGATAATTATTTCTCCTCTATTGCTGTATTCAAAATAACCATATATTATAGAAAACCTCTTTAATTACACTCTATTTTCAGCTCACATGTCTTGCAGCATGTTATATTGGGCAATACATTAGTAGCTTGATTAGTTAAGACTTTTGCCTGAAGGTATAACCATTAGGTATATTTTTCCCAAATCTCAAGAGGCTAGAATACCACACTGTCACAAAAAAAACATCTGTTTCTTTTCTCTTAACGATTCCAAAACTTTAAAAGTTTGCTTGTCCATGGTTAACTGGACTCTTTCTGTTTTTTTAAACACAGCAGTATTAGTTATCCATAGACGATTCCATATTAATAGTCCTTTACTTTAACAATTGGTTTGTCAACAGTCTTGTATATCCAAGGAAAGAGATTTATGAAGAAGGTGAATATGAAAAAATATGTTAAAATTCTTAAAAATGAAAATGAATACTGAGAACTATAACTAAACATACTTCAGAATATAGACAGCACCTTTCCTAGGTTATGGAAGAGTAGAATAGACCCTCTTCTCATTCTTTTCCCTGTTTTCATGCAGCTCACATTTTAGGAGAGAAAAGACAAAATAAAAGAAACTAAAGGAACAAGACACTATTATACAGTGTTAACTGTTACAGTGGCAAAAAAACAATAGAATGATATAGAATGATTTAGTCAGGTTGACTTTTTCTAAAGCAGATATCTTTGTGTAACAATTGTTATAATGATCTCTTTTGCGCTATCTAGATATTGCATGGAATTTCCTTTTACCTTCTGCAGGAATGATGGAAGAACTCTGGAATTGTTTCATGGTCATCTAGATCTCACGTATATCAGTTATTTATGTCATTGTTCTCTATGCCTTTCATAAGCCTTTTCCACAGCATAATATATGGCAAACCAAATGCTAGAGTTTAATATAATCTAAAGTTTTCTATTTCGAAATCTATTGACTGAATGCAAAATATTTGTAATGATGAAAATCTCAAAGTTTTGATAATAACAATTTCAATAACAACAAAGTGTTAAGCAACATGAAACACATTTTGCTTACCTGATATGAAAAACTAAGCCCCGTTATTAATGATTTTATTTTTAAATCTTTGAGTTGTGTTCTTTCTCTGTAATATCTCTGAAAGTATGAGTATGGTAATATAATGATCAAACAAAATCTTTTTGAGTGATACAAAAATTTTGTTGGATTATGTGGCAATGAAATTAGCACTTCTTTTCATTTTCACAATTGGTTGGAAAAATGAAATAAAAATGGGAAATTATCCATTTCCTAGGGTAAGAAGTAACCTAGGGAATTTAATTATTGCAGAAACAAGTTTAATAAGGGATGAGACCTATAATGTTTTATTGAAATGAAACTCTTTCATTTTTCTAATACTTTGAAATTACGTTGAAATTTGATGAATTGTAAAGCTTGAGAAGCAGGGCGGTGGGAGATGGAATAAGCAGGGGGCTTTGGACATTGCTAAGGGGAAATCAGCAGTAGAAATAGTGTACTGTTACTATCGAAGGCACTAAACACTGCCAATATGCCATCCCTATGCTATGTGTTTTAAACACTTATCATTTACTCCTTTGACCACTTCTGTAAGGTATGAAGTATTATACCTGTTGAACAGTGGAAAAAATGACTATTGGTTGGGAAACTTCCCATTTAGAAGACAAGCCTCAGAAGAAATGTTACATAAAGGGTGTGGTAAAGAGAAACTAAGACACTTTGAGTACCTATGAATGCCAGGCTGTATTCACTGCTCCACATAATTTTATTACATAACATCCTGACAACAACCTTTCAAAGATGATATTTGCTCTTTCTGATTTTACAGATGAGAGAAATAATAGATTTAAAAATATCAAAAACTTTCGTTAGGTCATATAGCAAGAAAATACTGGAGCAGAAATTCAAATCCAGATTTGTCTGCTCCTGGAACCCATGCGATTTCATGATACCCCAATATATATCCACCACGGCTTTTCCCTTAGATTGAATCTTTGATATTGTTTATCTGAAATTTTGGGTTTGTAACTTGTAACTCACTCTAAAGGAAAGACTTGTGAGAGATTTGTTTATAATCTTCCCTAATTACTTAGCTAAGTGGCCCTGTATTAAGACAATAACTAACTGAAGGATATTTTACTGGTAAACTTCTACACTTTGGGAGAAAATGATATATTTCATTTTACTTCAAATTCCAAGATTTCTAATCAAAGTCAACTTGAATTTGGAAGGCAAACAAAAGTTAAATATTTGATCTTAATTAAGTATTGTTTGGTCAACTTAGGGTCTTGCTTTATTTGGTTTATCATGTAACTTTTTGGTGTGAAGGGCATATAATTTTAGGAGATATTAATACATTTTATACTGTTCTTTAAAACTGTACATAGAGAATAAAACTTAAAAAAAGATAATATTAATACAAGTTCATGGCTTTGAGCTAAAGGTAGTTTTACCACATTAATAATAGAGGCAACCAAATTGCATATAAATTGCTGGGATTAATAGGAGCAGATATTGTTATCTGAGTAATGATCTGTATCACTGTGATCTGACAACTTTGCCTGCATTTTTCACAACGTAAGTTTAATTAAATAAATTTTGCTTACTTTCCAATTATACATTTAATTTTCCTGTAAGCAGATCATATTAAAATTTCATGGAAAAGACAGTATACTGAAGTGTTTAAGATCATGTATTGTGTGGATTTATATCCAGACTCTAATTTGTTACAATGGGCAAGTTACCATGTACCTCACATAAGTGCTTTATCTTACATTTATGTATTTATACTTCAATCTCTTCATCAGTAAAATGGACAGAATAATAGTACCAACTTCGTGGAGTCATTGTAACTATTAAATGTGCTAATGCCTATAAAGAACTTAGAAGAGTGCCTGTCCCATAGTAAGTATTGTAAAGGTTTTGCTATTTTTAACTGTAGGCATAACAATCTTCTTTTAGTAGACGGATCTGTAAACCCTTATCCATAGCATATGTTTATCGTATACTACTTCTTGTGCATAATTTCATAATGGAGTCATTTTTTCTTTGGAGAGAGGAATAATAACAAAGGCAATTTGCTATAGTTTCTTCATTTAAATGTCCTGAGTTATATGATGAACAAGATATAGAATAGCAGTGTTTTAGGACAGATAAATACAAAAATAAAACACGAACACTATAAACCCTTTAATATTTCATATTAACTTGGGTTGTTTTGTTTTTAATTTTTTTCTCGAAATGTTTATATCAGCAAAGTTTTTTTGTTTTGGATGAAAATACTTTTTTTTCTCATAAAGCTTAAACATTGAGTGGTTTCTTTCTGAGCACAGTTGAAATCTGAGTTTGATTCCCCTTTCATTTTATAATCTAAGGCCTATATTTGCATACAATAGGAGGTAGCAAAACAGAAATACATAGAGCTATGTATTCAATGATCAGTTTAGTATCTGTTTACTTGTGAATTTTAGATATAATGATAAATACATTAATCTTTGCAATGACCATAATATATATATACACACACATATAAATGGCATATACATAAATTATGTTTAATTGATACGTTATATGTGCATGTTTTGCGTGTTACATAAAACCAATCCAGAGTGCTTAGTATTTATATGTGTGATCAAAATAAGTCAAAGTACATATTAAAATGGTTAATTTATCACCATTGATCTAGGAAAGTGCTCTCATATGGACAGAAAGGTAATTTTTTATTCATATTGCTTAAGCCTGTTCTGTGAGTGCCGCAAGAGTGAATAGATTCTTATTTAAATGAATAACTTTCTTAGTTGGATACAATCTACTAACAGCAGGACTATTAGAGTGGTGAATAAAAAGACTGAAATGATTTCATTAACAAGACAGAAAGGGCATTTTGATTTGTTCCCAACATGGTAAAGCCTTTGTGATTCCCACCCATAAACACGGGATGGGGGTTAGGGGCGAGAAGTTATTGAACTATAATAATGAAGAAAATTACCACTGAGATTTTAGAGAGAAAAAAGGGTTTAATATCTCCTAGCACAATGTCAAATTCTTTCAAGCCATATTTAAATTCTTGTTCTAGGATTTCTGTCAGCACAAGATACCAAAGTGAAACTTTCTTTTTTCAGGTATTCAAAAGAACTTCATTCTTTTTTTTTTCCTTTCCTACTCTTAAAATATAAATGCCCTGATGAACACTCTATTGATGTTATTAGGGTTCTTTATGACTTAAGGAGAAAGTTGTCCTTCAAAAGAAACCACAAGGAATTGAAAATATAAAACAATAAACAGAGATCAATGGGACAGTGTACACTGTTCTCCTTCCTACTGGGCTATTTCATGTGTCACAAGCATAAAAGGGAAAAGTGTTCATGATGATTTGACTCATTATAATAGATGTTAGGAAAAAAAACTTAGTTTTTGAAAATGTTTATTGAAATTTAAAATATTTATTATATTTTTAGTGTACATTTATTATTCCCTAATGCTAGTTTCCTAAGTCTGTAGCTTTTCTGTGGATATGGGAAATTTTTCATAGGCCTGCTAATAAGAAGTACTATATAGCATGACCTCTTTCCCAAATCCAAACATGGACATTAACTAACTTAAATTTCCAAGTTTTATGTTTAATGAAACATTTTGGGTTTATTCAGTCATGTTTCTGGGCATCTGAATATTCTATGATAGTTTTGAGGAGTTTGTCAGAGATTTTAAGAAATAATTGAATAATTAAAGCCATTTCTTAGTTTCTTTTCTCTTAAATTGATTTTAAAGACTTTGGGCTTTTGAGCAATTTCCTTGATTCTCTATTCTTCATTGTGATGGCTAATTCTATTTTTGCTAAGTGTATCCCTGTGTTAGACATATGACTGAATAAGGCAAACTGCAACTGTGAGAAGGTTATGTAAAGACCTATTTAAACATGTTTGGTGTGCTATTTAGTTTGGTATTTTCAAAGAGAACTTAGTCCATTTTTATTGATGGTTCATATTGAGAGAACACTTCCTTGGGTTAAAATTCATGAGGTTTTATTATATAAAGGGCATTTTACATTAGAAAGTACATTTCTAATCCTTATGTTTGATAGTTTTTTAACATAGAAATGATATATAGTTTGAATAAAACAGTAATGAAAGTGGAAATATTTCATTTTAAACAGTGACCTTTTATTTGAAAATAATAGTGAAGACTTATTGAGAAAACTGTGTATGTCCTAGCTCACTTTTTAAACCATTTTATGAATACATAAATAGTTGAGGAAATTATAAATAATTATTAAATCATTTCCTTGATTTCACTCTTAGAATCTGAACTCAAACATATTCACTCTTGACTAATAAGCATATAAATTGCCCTTTCTATATTCCTCTAAACATAATTTGACCCAAACATGAAATAGTGTAACATTTTTTGAGTCATGTTTCTTATTAAATTTTCTTAAAATACATACATTTTAAAACTTGTCATTTTAACCATTTTAAGTGTACAATTCAGTGGCATTAATTATATTTAGAATATTGTATGACTGCCACAACTATTTATTTCCAAAACCCTTTCATCATCATAAACATAAAACTCGTACCTATTAAAATGTCATATAGTAAGTTTTAAGATTTTGTATATTTTGAATTTGTAAGATTTAATTGTATATGATGATATAGATTAGTATGAAAATAATCATTTGTTTTGTAATAGTACATATGTATATGTATGTAGATGTGTGTAGATATACATACATATAAATATTATATCAACAAATAATTTGTAATCCATATGTTATCATATGCTAGGTCAATGTTTTGCATATTTTGAGAATTAACTCAATTTTATATAACTGGTATATATATTTTTAAGCACATCAGACATAGACATACATTATAAAACATTTCTAATTTTATACATACATATAAATATGTTTAATCAGTAAATATATATAATATATATAAAAGAAGAATATAGTCAGAAAGTATTTATATATCAAATGTAAATATTTGATATAGATTTTTGAGCATTTCTAATGCCATATAGTCACATATATATAAAATAGAAGAAAATATATTTGATATTATATCACCTTAAAAGAGGAGTGATATATTGTATTTGAAACTAATGGAATTCTTACTTTTATACAAAGGGTATTCTTACGTTTAAAGGTCTTCCTGAATTACTATTTTAACTCTATGACAGAAGTTATTATTATCTTCTCACATTTTCTGTCTTAAAAATCTCTAAGACATATAATTTTCCAGGAAATAGAGTTACTAAAATTATCTACCTTCTTTTCGTTAGGTCCTACCATTTTTGTTTTTAAACTATCCAATGTTCCGAGTTTATTTTTCCCTCCCTTCTATTAAAATGTCTACTCTGAAAATAACCATGTTTCTTCCTCAATGTTCTTGAGTAGGCCCTAGAAGAGAATACAATGTATGCAAAAGGTATGGGTTCTCCGTTTGCACTTATAACTTTATTTTAACAAAGATCCCAGAGTACAAACTCCTCCTTTCCTGGAGACGTTCGAGCAATGTCCTTTGAATAAATTTTTAGATACTAGTGTGCATCTCACAGTGCTCCTAAAGTGGCAATGACTCAGTACTGAAGCTCTTGGGTTTTCGTGTTGCTTGTGCTCAGTGTTAACACAATAGCGTTTTCCCTAAATTGAAGACCTTTTGCTTTATGTATAAACTAAAGATATGAATTTCTTAGAATTATATAAACCTTTAAGAGTAGGTACTTCAAGGGAAGTGTGTCAACACCGCATGCCTGGAAGTCTATCCTTTTTCCAAGTGAATTTATGCAAACTTTCATTTCTTTAAATTAAATTTATGTTTTATGTAGAGCCACCAGCTACATTCATGCTGACAAGGTTATTCTAGTTTAAAGGGTCAGATATGTGACAATAACAATTTTTCCTTTTAACTTATACTTTAATGCCCTCAAATGAAGTCTGCTTCTCACAACAAAACCTCGCAAACCGCATCCCTGCCTCCCCGCTATAACCGACCCCATCAGCCTAAGGACATTGAGTTTAAGTTCAGATCTTAAAAATGTAACCATTATATATTACTTTGGCATTCTTTATGCTTAATTCCTTTCTTGACCTCAGTTTTCCTTTATTAAAGCATTTCAAAGAACAATGTAATTTAATTTATAGTCATATGACAGAGTTTGGGCTTTTGACTCATGTTTTATGGAGACAAGCACCACTGTCCTTCATGTGATTTGCTAATGTAGACTAGTAATGATTATATGAAGTTGAACAGCCACAAATTCTTATCAAAACAGTAACATTTAAAGAGTAAAAATAACAACAACAAAAAAATGGCAGAGCCCTTTTTAAACATGATGATAATCCAGATATATTATTGTTTGTATTTTGCAAAAAGCAAAATAAAATTTAAAAAATATTGTGTTTTTATGCCCTATTAATTAACAATAACATATGCTTTAATATTAAATATATACTTAGTGAGAATCTTAGTTCCATCACTATTTAGAAACACAAGGCAAAATATGACATATCAAGTACCAAACAAGTACTTTTTATTCAGCTGTATAAATTCCTAAATGTCACATATTTTAAAAATTAGAACTATTGTCCTGTATTTTGTGAAATTACTATGCATTGTGAAGAAAAGACAATCTGACTCTATAACTCTTTGGATTTGCCTCTCTTTAGAAATTCATGTTTGAAAATCAACCCAAAGCATTGTTAACTTCCATTCCTTCATGGTTCGCTACACATATTCAGACACAGGCTTCGAATTATTCCTTAAAGAACACCAGCAGGTGATTGATAACTGGAAAAAATAACCATATCCTAGGAATAAATCAAACACAACAACATCCTGCATGTGCAGTAGGCCACAGTTATTTGAGCAACTACATGCAGTGGTAGCATCTATGTATTTCATTGAGCCCCCAGAATTCAAATTGACACCAGCAAAATCATGATTAATTGCTTATAAACTACTCTCTTGTCAACATAATTATATTTTACTAACATGAAAAGTAACCACTTATTGCACTGAATAAATCCTATAAATTAAAATACTCTCTTATTCACTTCTTTTTAGAAGTCATTGTAAGAAGGAAAAATAAAAGGTTTTTCCCCAGAAGGCATGTCTAACTCTGTGCCTATGTTAAATTCATTGGAAATTTTGTGATGTTTATGGAGAAAAGAGGATGAGTATGTGGAGGTAATACAAAACCTCATAATGTACTATTTCAGAATTCAAAGGCTTTACTAGAATCAGGGAATAGCATTTTACATTCGGTATAGTTCATACCTAAGTTAATAATGACCTTCAAAACTTGTTCTTATTTATTGCTGCTGAGTTAAGAACAGAGTAGCATAGCGGAAAATGATGACGTTGGGATCACAGCATGTAACTAAGTCCCATTTGAAGTAAAATTCATTTGCTCTTCAGTGAAACATACAATTTACATTTTTATATTGCAAAGTATTTAAACAATGTAGACATTAAACTGCTATCTTCAGAAAATAATTTCTTGAAAGCATTATTCTTTCATCTCTAAGAATTATCATACAAAGGAATGTCATTTTAATTTTATAATGTGTGGAATTTATATTGCAAAGGTATACACTTTTATAGGCAATTGTAGGGAGGAACAATATGAAACAAAAACATTTTTGGCCAATAATGGGAATACATTACAAAAATTCAAATCGTAAGTCTGTTATAATCTTATTTACATAAATATGTTTGATTTCCATATTGAAAATGTGTTATAATAGCTTTTGAGAAAATATTGTTAATTAATCTAGTTTACTCATAAATGCTCAAGTAGATGAATTCTAAATTTTATTTCCACAGTTATTTTAAATAGTCAGAAAATTTTAACTATTATCAGGGAAAAGCCATGCTTTCCCATTTTCTATTTTGTAATATCTAACTGTGTCGTAGCAATTGACTACAAAATAGCAAATGCTTTCCAATAGGTTCTATTAAAAAGGTTTCCAACAGATTTGATTACCCTGTAGATGTACATGCACAATAGGGAGACCGATTAGAAGGTATGTATTTTAAAGTTATATTATGATGGAAAACTTTCAGTCTACAGAGAAAACTGAGTCTGAATCTGGGTACATTTCTGAACCACAAAAAAATAGATGCTAACAAATACCAGAATCTCAAACATGAATTTCTATGAAACACATCAAATCCAAAGGAATGTAAGGTCAAAGTATCTCCTCCCTATTATTCTTAAGTTTTACTTTGAAATTATGACATGAGTACTTTTAATTAAAAGTAAAAATTCTTAGTGGCCATCTCTTTTATATCATTGTGTGGATATTCTTTGAGTATAAGAAAATTGTCTGGTTACAGAGGTGCAGTTCTAAAACTCTCTTCTGAATTCTTTTTTTTTATTTCAGCATAATATGGGGGTACAGATGTTTAGGTTACGTGTGTTGCCCTTGCCCCCCCTCCCCCCCTCAGTCCAGGTTTCAGATATGTCCATCCCATTGCGTGGTGCGCATTGCACTCTTTGTGTACACATAT